>VWZT01014990.1:583468-650901 GCA_013397055.1 Pachycephala philippinensis
TTGTGAAACACAGGTAGAAAGTCTGACACAGAAAATTCACCTGGGTCAATTTCCAATTATCTATTTACACCGTTCATGACCTGTCACTACACTAAAAAACCACCAAAATTTTCCAAATTATCTGTGATATCTAAGATATCTGACTGTCAAATGTTTGCCAGGTGTGTTTCCACCACCCTTAGGTAGTAATAGAGCAGTTAAATGCCCTTCCCAATTAGTTCAGGTGAAAGTACTGAAATAATTACATCCTTACCATATTTTTTGCACAACCTGATCTTCTGAAATAGACATTTCATATGTTTTTACAACACCGTCTTTGAAACCAGGTCTGAGCAAACAGTTACCTGCACACCTCAGTTAAAAAAAGCAAGCAAGCAGACAGGCCAAGAGATGTATTTGAGCTGGGTTTCTAACATTAGCTTCTGTAACACAAGATAACTTATCAGAGGGTAAATAGGTGAAATATTCAAGCAAACTCCATTAAAATGGTTGTTCTATATTTAGATGTACAAGCATATTTTTATATCAGTTGTGAATCATTCTACTGAAAGCAAAAGAACTTCAAAGTTGTATCTCCTGTCATAATCTGGCCATCAGAAGTTTTATTACTGATGATTATGCATGAGTCAGAAAAGAGGAAAAAAATCAGCTGAAATTCCAGATCCTTGGAAACAGCAGTATCAGCTTGCTGGCTTCCAGCTCAGGGAGCCAAATTAAGCAATCTCCTTTTACAGAGAATCCAAATCTTAAAAGCTTTGTCTTATTTAGGGGACAAAAAAATAAATAGAACTTACTCTAATGAAAGCTATGTCATCTCTAGAAATTAGGGGTTTTTTTCCTACAAATATTCTTGTATTTATTCCACTTAAAAACCCCTGCAGTCAGAAAAGCCCAGATTTGCCCAGTTTTTACTATACTAAAACACTCCATTGGAGTGTATTATCCAACACACAAGCTAGTGACCATAATTACACATCATGTCTAAAATTCACTAATATTGATGTTACATGCAAAAGTGGAAAAGGAAAAAAAATTCTGCCTGTTGAGTGTCAGATGAAATCTGGGAGATGAAAAGAGCCCTGACTATAACACAGCACTGACTGAGCTGATAGAGTAAGAGGTGAAAGAAGTAATGCAGTGATGCCTTAGTCATTGGAATTATGTCACCCATTGATTTCCAAAAGAAAGGCCAGTGAGAAAAAATTATGCAGATGGGAGGGCAGAATAACCACTTGTTTCTTGGCTGAACTAAAACCATTTAGATAAGATATTCTTGTTACAATTGTCTTTTTGGTCAATGGGAAAAACATTCTATGTCATTACCCTCCCTCTTGCCCCTGTGGGCTCACTCACCAGGTATTTGACAAGATCTGCACTTATTAGCAAGAAATAAAGGCAAGTTTAAAGAACAGAAACTCTTGCAACAGCAATAACCAAATACTTCCAAGCTGTCTGCAGCCTCTTGAGCAGCTGACAGGTTTCACCAACAATGCTTGTTGGCTACACTGCTTGCTCGGTGGATTAAAAGGAAAAACAATCTGAAGTTGTATGGAGGAGATCATCTCGAGTGCCATTAAAAGGCACATAAAGGACAATGAAGCCATCAGGCCCAGCCACCATGGGTTTAAAAAGGCAGTCCTGCTTCCCTGACCTGACCTCCTCCTAAGGTGACCTGCTCAATGGATGAGGGAAAGGTTCTGGATGTCTCTACCAGACATTTCCCACAGAGCTGTCCTGCAAACTGGCTGCTCATGGCTTGGATGGGTGCAGTGCTCTCTGTGTAAAAACTGGGTGATGGCCAGGCCAGAGCGTGGGCAGTGGAATTGCCTCCAGCTGGGGCAGGTCACCAGCAGGGATCTCCCAGGCTCAGGACCAGGACAAGCTCTGTTTCCTATCTTTATCCATGATCTGGACAAAGGGATCGAATGTCCCCTCAGTAAGTTTGTGGATGACACTAAGGACCTGCTGGAGGGCAGGAAGGCTCTGCAGAGGGCCCTGGCCAGGCTGGCTGGGCAGAGAGCAGCGGCCAGAGGAGCAATAAGTCCAAGTCCTCTTTGGCCACCGAGGCCAGGTGCTGCCCTTGGCCACCAGAAGCCCCTGCAGCTGCAGGCTGGGGCAGAGTGGCTGGAAAGGCTCCCAGCAGGAAAGGCCCTGGGGATGCTGAACGTGATCCAGTGTGGGGCCATGACACCTGGCTTGTATCAGCCCCAGTGTGGCCAGTGACTGACCCCCTGTGCTGGGCACTGCTCAGGCCACACCTCAAATCCTGGGGTAACTTTTGGGCCCACACAACAAGAAGGACGTTGAGGGGCTGGAGCATGTCCAGGGAAGGGAATGGAGCTGGGGAAGGGGTTGGAACACCAGAAGCAGCGGGGGCTCAGCCTGGAGAAAAGCAGGCTCAGGGGAGACCTTCTCATTCTCTACAGCTTCTGTCAGGAGGTTGTAGCCAGGTGGGTGCAGGGCTCTGCTCCCAAGCAACAGAACAAGAGGCTTCAAGTTGTACCAGGGGAGATTTAAATTGGATGTTAGAGAGGGGTTGTCAAGCACTGGAACAGGCTGCCCAAGGAAATGGTTGAATCATCCTCCCTGGAGGTATTTAAAAAGGGTAAATTAAAAATTAAGCATAGATATGGCACTTAAGGACATGGATTAATGGTGAACTTGGCAGTGCTGGGTTAACAGTCAGACTTGATAATCCTAAAAGTCTTTTCCAAGAAACAATTCTATGATTCTATGATTTCCAGACATTTAAAAGTTGTTTACAAAAATTTTNCATTCTCTACAGCTTCTGTCAGGAGGTTGTAGCCAGGTGGGGGTCGGGCTCTGCTCCCAAGCAACAGAACAAGAGGCTTCAAGTTGTACCAGGGGAGATTTAAATTGGATGTTAGAGAGGGGTTGTCAAGCACTGGAACAGGCTGCCCAGGGAAATGGTTGAATCATCATCCCTGGAGGTATTTAAAAAGGGTAAATTAAAAATTAAGCATAGATATGGCACTTAAGGACATGGATTAATGGTGAACTTGGCAGTGCTGGGTTAACAGTCAGACTTGATAATCCTAAAAGTCTTTTCCAAGAAACAATTCTATGATTCTATGATTTCCAGACATTTAAAAGTTGTTTACAAAAATTTTTAGTTATCAAAATAATACAGACTATATTCATCACTAATACCACCACGTTACATATGCTAAAAGCACTTCTGATACAAAAGGGAGAAAAACTTTGCAACTCTCAGACTGAAAGAAGAAATGTTAGATATGCTCTCTCAAAACCGAGACAAGATACACACTCAGATGAAAAGTGATTGCAATATTCAACATATTCATCCTCCACTCACAAAGCACCAGGAGTACAGTACTAGTAACAGGAGAGACAGCACAACACAATCAGGCCAGAATAAATCTGCATTTAAGCTAAATCATCTACTTACTGCATTTCAAAGAGGCAATTCAGCCAATGTAAACAGAAATTACACTCTGCTTTCCACTAGATCATAATCTAAAACCAACAGAAACAACCATCCACCACTTCAGGCAGCACTGGAAGAATTAAAACCTCTCCTCACTGCTATTTCAAATGTATTATTCAAATAAAGCCTACCAAGTTACAAAAGTCTTTTTCATGTAAGGTGACACAACAAATCCATAACATTCCCCAAGACTGGATTGCAGGAATGCAAGTGTGATTTTGCAGGTAGCCTAACACACTAACACCTACAAGTATTCAGAATGTACCCACTGCTAGCACTTCCCAACACGGCACTAAAACAAGGATTTTCCAGATGGGGAAAGCGATGGCACCGTGATGAAGTCTGCACCACTACTTCTCACAGCATATTCTAGGCAATTCTCTCAGCCCTAAAATAAAATGGAACAGTCTCCAGATTACCACTTTTTCAGTTGTCAGTCAAACACACTGGTTAACCAGTTATGGAAAATCAGATGCACAGAAAAAAAAAAACCCTCTAAGCTTAAGGATGATGTACTTAAAAGTACAGTAATTCCCAATATATTGAAATAGTTAATCATCAGCCTATTTTCTGTTTTTCTTTTCCAACCACTACAATCCTTTACCACTACATAAATAAATAAGCAAATAAAAGCAGAAAAAAAAAAGGTTTTAGCTTAGTTGTCTGAATTCTTTAACAATGAACACAAGCTTAAACCCTCAGAACTCTTAGAACTTTTCTGGTCACTATGTTAAAATAAAAGCATATTTTAAAAAATACTAACCATATTCATAAATAATCCTATCTTTATAATCTTATATATGTAAGTTCCACATTTTCTATTAAATAGAACTGTCTGTCCTAGAGCTTTCCAGCAGTTTACTGAAAACTCCAAGCAATTTCAACTTTAATAACATTTATAATAATGCCTATGAACTCCTCTTTCTCTGCTAAATGGAAATGGAGCTACCAAACCCAGCCATGTAATAAATAATTTAACATCCATTATTAAAATGTCATATATTGCATGTGTATTTTCAAAATATTTTATTGTAACTTTAGCATTCCAGATAACTAGAGCAACTGCAAACATTTGATATACCTGAAACACTCAGAGCCACGAAGGATGGAGCTAATATGACCTCTCAGATATTATTTAACAAAACATACTATTCTCTGAATTGTGAGACAGTGCAGCCTTAAAAAATACTTTGTAATTTAATGATAACTGGAGCTTGGTTTGACATCTATTCTAAGAACTTGTGAGATGGTACAGGAGCACACAGCCACTCATCCACACTCCACACCCTGGCCAAGGCAGATGGACCTTTGCCATCCGACACCTCCTGACTCCACTGCTTCTCCGGACATAAGGGCTCCCCCTGGGGAATCAAATGACTAAACTGGGATGGGGACCAAGGGCAGGATAAGAAATCTCTTACTGGATTGACACTTAATCCTAGATGGCATTTTTAAAATTTCCCTTGCCAGGAGAAGCAGCAGGACAGTTTTGACACAGCGTGGGCCTTGCTGCCCTCAGCACTCGCAGTGGCTGCACTGCAGTCCCTGCCTGGCTCCTCGTGGCAGAGGAGCTGTGACAGCCCATGGAGCCACCAGTGGGTCTTCTGTGCCAAGGCAGAAAATACCTCCCCACCCACAGGAGGCATAAAGCTATTTATGCATTATTTGTACTTTCATGTGATTTTTTTTTCCTCAAATCGTTTTACCCAGGAGAAGGAAGGAAGAGGAAAAGATATTTTCTCATTTAAAAATGCGTTAATAAGTCATAGGCCATCATTCTAATAAGTTTTTTTTTTTTAAGGTATACTTATTTACTGGAAAATAAGTTTGCACGTATATTTAACATAATTTGATACACACCAACATCTCTGTAATCCAGCACCTTCTGTCTCTCCAAGAACACAAGCATTTCACTTTCCATCATCTCACTCCAACACATTATCTCAGTAAAAGGAACACAAATCTCCTTAATAGAATACATGCAGTTAGGAAAATGCACATGGCTGCTCGTGTAAGATGTGTCCGGAGATGTACCCCCAGTATCCACCCATTCTTTGTTTGTCCCAGGTTTCACACATTCCACTGCTCCATAACAAGAGGGTGTGACAGCAGCAAGCAGAGGATGCAGGGCAGGGTTTACTGATGGATTTAGGAAAGGCTGGAGCAAGCTGCACATACACAGCATTAAGTAAAATAATACACAGCACTTGAAGGTGGAGGACCTCTGAAGACAAACTTTGCTCCACAGAGATCTCTCTTGCTCAACCATGCACAAACCACAAAAAAACCCCTCCCAAAATAGTCCCCCAAATCTCTAGGCAATACTCTACATTGCTTTCATAGGCAATCTTAGGATAAACTCAGTTGGAAATCGTGAGGAATCCCTGATCAGAGGTACACCTACTTTCTGTAGAAATTCATGCAAATAAATAAATTGGCATCTTATAAGCCTATAAAATGTTAAAACCGCTTCATATTCAAAAATAGTTCAGGGTTGTGGTTCTCAACCTGCAACCCAGAAAAAAATATTTACATAATCAGTTTATCAAGGCATATTTTTGAAGAAAATTTCCATTAAAGTTCTGAATGTTATGTAATTACTGCTTAGAAGAGGATGATATAAATATTCCTATCAAATGTCCTTTGCATTATTTATTTTGTATACTTAGATTTACTCCAAGAGAAAAACAATAAGCATTCCGGTGTCATAAGCTGACCAGAGATAGTGTAAATGCAGGTAAAATCTTGGGGGACAAATTGGTCAAACCATTTAATGCTATAATTCACTCTTTAGGACAACAACCCAAATGTGTGCTTTGTTTCCAAAATGCCACTTTCAGGTTTGACATCAGGGAGAGAGAAGACAAGAGACTAGAGAAGGATTCATACAAAAAACACTTTTCAACTGCATCTGTACTACCTATTTTGCTTTTTTGCAGCAGTTCTTAGTGCTTGACTATTTTAGAGCTATGCTAAAGGAGTAACATAGGCCTGGATATATCTTTCTAAGGAAAGAATGAAGAAGAAAAAGATTGAAATAAGGCATCCCAAATTTTCAAAGGGCCCTTTCTTCTAATCTATCTGCTTGGATAATGCGTCCAGAGTGGCATTTTGTAATGACAGCAACTTTCCAACAAATCAATAGTTATTTAATTCCCAACAAGCTCTCGAGTCCATTAAACCTGATTACATTCACCCATTTCAGTTGGGTGCAGTTATTTTTCCTACACCGGCACTTAATCTATAACAGGAACTTATGAGAACTTTCAAAAGCAATTTCAACATCAATCAGCATAGAGTGAAAGGCACGATTTGCTTGTAATTATTTATTGGACAGGATGGCAGAGGGTCTGCCTGAGCTCCAGTGTCCGACCTTCACCCCCAAATTCTAATGGATATGAAGGCCTGCTTGATGAGTCTCACTGCATGAAAAGCAGCCTCAGCTCACATGTCCCACGAGACACAGCTTCCCAATACCTGATAATGGCCACTGTGCAATGCTATATTTCTATTTTAGACACATGTGTCTGATATTAAGCTTGAAGTGGAGAACACAACCCACAGTCTCTATTACTGAAGGGACCTATATGGAAAACCACCTGTTTCATGCTGTGATTGCCTCTCTGTGTCAGCAAAGTGTTGGAGTAAAGGAGCACAATGAAAATTTCCCTCTCCCTCACAGTTAATTTGACTCCTCACCAGCACAGCACAGAAAGACCCTAACACACGTGTGTGCCTTGACCCTGTTAATGCACAATATCTAACTACTGCCACTCAGGTGGTACAATTTTATCAGTGCTTAGAAATGTTATTTGACTTTTCCTAATGCCTTCTAATACTGTAAGCGACAGGATACTTACTGCTTAATTAGCATCTGCATGATCTATAAAAATCCCAAGTCTAACAGAAGACACTTCAGTAGCACCACTTTTTGATAAAAATAAAATAAAAGCAAAAGCAAACACAACAACAACAACCTAGTAGTTGCCAGCTGACTCCTAAATATACAGAACTCTTGCCCTGCAGCAAGATCTTACTCTTTGAGGGCTCAAAGGAATTAACAGGATGTGTATAAATATTCTTTGCAGGTGATATATTTCTATACACACAAAACCACAACCCCTTTTTCATTCCGTGTGACGCGTAACATACAAATTAATGCATATTTAACACTATTCCTATTTGTTGTGCTAAAACACTTAACCTAAACACATCATGGTAAGTTACTTTGTCTTCTGACCTGCCGTGGGAATGCTGACTCCCTCAGAAACCTAGAATGGATAGCAAATCCTCTGCCCTGTGGTCAACCTCGTGAAGCAAAGGCATGAATGTTAAACAGCAGACAAATCAATACAAGCAAATATAGCTCAACTACACCATTTATTCAGCCATGAGAGATGTCAATACACAGATTAGGGTGATCCATCTTTTTGATTTCCTACTGTCTTCTCACTGACTACACGAGAGCTTTTGCCTGTATTAAAAGTGTTTGCTTTCTCAACCATAAAAATTCCAATTATTGCTCTAAGTGCACTAGAGTTAAGTTGCTTGTTGGAAGCGGCCTTGCATTACCTGAACAAGTCCAGCGAAGTATGGCGCTGCCGGCAGAATCATTGGCACTCCATAGGGATGTAGCAAAACTCCTTGAGACGACAACATGGTTTAAGTGATAGTATTACTCCCACTAAAGCTAAACACATCAATTGAAAGTTAGGGGAAAATCTATATACCAACTTCTTCCAAACTCAGAGCTAGAACCAAATAACTTCTGTCAGGGGCAAAGCCCACATCAGCTGTAAAAAAAAGAAAAAAATTGACGTCAGCAACACTTAATGTTAAAATTTTCTTCAGAGACAACAGATAGAGACAACAGCTGCAAACCTAACTCTACCCAAAAAGGAAGGTGCTATTTTGGGACCAGCTTAAGTAACATGACTAGCCAAGTACTCTTTATCAGTTCAGATTTTTAAGTACTATACACATAGAGATCAAATTCTGTACAGATCTACTGATTAGAAATAATTTTCCTATCAGTTCTGGCATATGCATGACAACAGTTACTATTAGAAGCCATTTTCAAAATAATCAGGTTTATCATGATTGCATAATTAGACATTTCCCTGTATTTATAAGCTGTTAAACAACGTCCATGTGAGCATTTACACTTAAGTCTGTTTTACTGGGTACATACTCTTTTGATTCATTATATTTTTCTTGTTTGTTTTGAATATGGGAGCTAACTAATGCAAGCTAACTACTTCTATTAGTGTAAGTTATATTTTAATGGTTCTTCTAACCTTTCACAACATCTATGTTGTTAAATTGATCATAACTATTTTAAAAGAACACATTTCCCCATTAGAGTATTTCAACTCTGTTCTCCAAATCAACTTACATCGCTGGTGTAAGAGACAAAAGAGTGAAATTTAGGCTGGTTTCCTCCCTAAATCAAAACAGATTTGATTTTAAATGTACTACTTACAAGACATTCTCTTGCACAGCTCATTTTTACTTTAGACAAAACCAACTTAGTCATTAACACCTGTTTTATGTGCTATGTATCTTCTATTGCAGATGTAACTAATGACAAGAATTACAATTGAGCAAGACTTTTTTATTTCAATAAAGAATTAGTTAGGTACTTACAACTTCATGTTACAAGTGAAATAAAAAAAATCTCCTACAGTCTTCGAATAACCAGGGTGCTTCACACCACTAATTTCAGCTACTTGATTTTGTTGCATAATTACTTTTCCAGATAACTAATTGCAGACAAGATTTGATGTGATACTCAATTATTTAATGTCACATTTTGACCATCGTGGAAGCTTTTCAGTAATTGATTCTCGTGTATCACGGTGGCCAGGCTGCAGGATTTAGAAATGTCCCTCAGCAGCTGCCTGCTGGCCCTCCCCACTGCCAGCCTTACCCCACTGCTAACTTTAGCTGTGGGATTGTGACCCCGGTGATGCTCTCTGGAGAAGCTGCCAATGAGGCCAGCAATTGTCACATGATGAAGGGATGTTTACCCCACTCCATCTCCTGTTTCAGGACCGCTTCCCTTTGCTGTTGGGGATGATGCTGTTCTCACTGGTTATCTGACTATGCTTAGCTATAAATCCTATTTCTTGGGCTTTTCTTGTTAAGGAAGAGAAACTCTGCAGTTTAATTATTAAGCAGGCTGAGACATCGTGGATTTTTTTTAAAAATTGTCATAAATTCCAATACAAAATCAGTCACTAACTTTCACAGAGAAACATATAAACAAAAGGTATATATGAGAAAGCAAGTTGCAGTCACAACTCACTTAAAAATACTTAATTTCTAAAAAAAAGTTCATTTTAACTATTGCCTATTTGTTTCATCTAGCAGAATGAGCTGCATTTGAAAAGAAAGTAGATTTCTTTCACCCAGGAATGGAGATTATAAAATGGATTCTGCAAGCTTTACTCAAATGACTCCAGTGGGACAACTGACATAAATACAGACTGTTAAATTGCTCTGTAAAATACCTGCCAGGTTTTTTGTTTCAGCATGTATGCATTTGATAAGATGTTAGAAAATCTGAGGAGGAAGATTTGTACAAGGAAGCGCAGGCTCAAGGGAAGCTTTTCTGTGATCTATTTTGGGACAGATTTTTTTTTAACATTTTCTTTAATTATTTTGGCACAAGGCAACCTGCTGATGAAATTTCCTGATGACACGAAGTTGGAAGGCACTGTCAAGACTGAAAAGGATAAGGATATTACATAGAAAGAACTGCTAAATCTTATGGGCTGCATTATTAAAAATGGGATGGAATTCAATAATACAAAATGCAAGATCATGCTCCTCCTAATAACAAACTTCAGAGCTACACTCAGGAGGAAGGAAAGCAGGATCTCATTGCATCTGTTCAAAGAATTTGAGATGCAAATAGGAAAAGGAAAATTACCAGTATTTCTTAATTTTAATTCTCAATTAGTTTTTTGATTTCTTAGAGGTACTTCCAACAGAATACAGTTCTCTTCATCCACATTCAATTAAAAAAAAAAAAAAAGGTCAAATGCAAATACAAACATTGTAGAGAAATTCCTCTTTGTGTTCAGGGGAATGGAACAACTATGTTGCAACAGGAACCTAAATTTGATTTGTTTATCCCAGTAAAGCAATCTGTGAATAGGGAAGAAAACAGTAGGAGGAAGAGACTGTCTAAGCTAAGGACAATCCTGACACTCTAAAAATCAAGAAAAACCTAGTTATGAATAAATTTAGGCTGAACATATTTTTTCAAGTTCGGGGGTTTTTTTGAAGTATTTTGGTCTTGTCTAGTGAGGGTCTAGAACAGCTTTCCAAATCCACAGTAACCAAAAAGGGTGGCTTATAGCAGTCAATTATATAATGCAAGTAGTAGTGGTAGTGTAAACTCAGCAACTTCCAGGAGGACCCTTCCAGTCCTTTGCAAGCAGCATAAACATCCCAGAATAACGAAAACATCAAACGTCTAAGCAGCATTGCTATTTTCTACATTGCAGATAGCAATACACAAAAACAAACTCTGAAAAGAAACCGTAGTTACCTGTTTTAAGGAAAGGACGCTTTGCTTGCCTCACTATAACAACATGCTTCTAAATATCTAGGTGTGGGGCACTCCAAATCCAAGCTCTGACTTGGTGGCTGGGCTCTGAGGTGATGTCCCATGCGTGCACCAGCTACCTAAGTTCGCACAAACCTCTGCGAATCAAAACCACAGAAGCACAACAGAGCTTTACTCGCGTCTCCGCCCCGCGCCCAGCTCGGAACTCATGCCAGTGCCTCTCCACCAGCTCCACCACTTCAGACCAACACAGCTGCTCTCCCTCCCAGCCACACAAAAAGGGAATTTCACTTCAGTTTTACAGTTCGCCCTTAGTTAGTATCAATGGTCACTCCTGTTCTGCAAGAATACGTTGAATAAATGAAATTTGACCACAAAGAGTGCTGAGGACTGACAGAATGAGCCAGAAGAGTATTAATTAAGCTGAGAGTTGTTTCACTTTAGCATGATTAAGGTCAAGCATGGTCCTAAACACTTTTGGGAGGACAAAGCCAGAATGGTCGGGACACACACACCAAGCACCTCTCTGATGTCACTGGTGGTGACAGCACCTACCTCCTGCCTGCTGCAGGGTTCCTCCTCCCTGCAAAAAATTAACTGGGTGTGTGGGTGGAAAAGGGGAGAACATCTATTTTAAACATGGCTTTAAATGGCTTTTAAACATTTTAAAATGGCTTTCATTTCCATTACATTCTAGAAAAATGTGATGCTGTTAGGAAAAAAAAAAAAAAGACACGCTAAGCCATTTTCAGTGTACTCATGGAGGGTATGTTACTTTCAGCTCTTCCCAAACCCTAGTTTTTGGGTTTTTTAATTAAAATTTTTCATGGATTTTCTGAAACTGAAAATTGATTTCAGCAATGACAGAGGAAGAAAGAACAAGAAAAACACACCAACACTAGTTTTATATGTAAAGTGTATATACACACATAAAATGCACAATCTTACTTGTTTCAATTATGCAGAATTTTGCTAAAAGGCAGGTTTTATTAATGAAAAGTTGATTTGAAAGGTGAGGAGCATAGGTTAAGCAAGCTAAGGTAGGAGTAGATCACAAAATTCGTAAGTATTTCAGGCCCAGCAATCTAATACCACAATCTCATGTTTTAGCACAGAACTGAACAGGAGCGCTCCAATAGCAGTTTCACTGAAGACTTGCTAAAAAGTCATTTAAATAGGAAGGAAATGGAGACTGCTGTACTGTACGGATGCACAGATACAGAAATAAAGCTAGAAATATGCCTCAAAACTGAACACATTCAGGCAGAACAAGAAAAATGAAAATGGTGCAAGAAAGACCAGAGTTTTGATCCCACCTGCATATAAGATGTAAATAGCACATTAGACAATGACCAAAATACTTCCCCAGGCAAAAACAGATGCCTAAGTTTTGCTATGACACAAAGTTAAAAAAANAGAAAAAGGCACTTAAGCAACTTTCCTGGGGCCACAGTGCCTGGAAAAGGCAGATCCCTGCAATGCAGTCATCAGCCAATCAATGATGTATGCTCTAATCAGATTCTGACAGAAGTAATCTATTTAGACCATCTTTCTGCCAAATAATTAATTCTTCTTAATGCCTGTATCTAGTTCAAAATACCACAAACAATAGTTCTTCCAAATGCTGCACAACACCATTGAACTTCAAATAATTTCTACTTCCTTCCAACACTGGCCTAACTTTCCCGTTTCTCCGATCATAAATAATTCAGGGACCACTTTGGCACCCTCTTCATAGCTTATGCTATGTCATATTTGATTCTTTTAAGTTCAAGTCTCCCGTTTCTGGCCACCTTTCCTATCCTCCAAATGATCTCCGTTTTCTCTTTGAGGTTTCTCAGTGGTTTTCTGGTAAAGGAAAACCCCAAAACTGAAAGGATAAATTGGATTCCGAGTCTCCTGATAATTTCTGTCATCCACAGCAACTTTAGATTACTGTTTCTAAAAAAGGATTACCAGACACCAGCACCACACACGCTTTGAAAGAGAAGGTGAGCCGCTGTTGATTAGCATTGCCTGAGGTGACCTGGCATTAAGGGAAATACTGATAGGCAGAAAAAGCTGTCCTGCACATCTTCCCCCACCCTCCCCAGCACAGCTGCTGACACTTTTATAACTGCTGAACTTGTCTTTCGGACTATTTCTACCTTTCTGCAAAAGCCATTTAGGGCCAAAGGCTCTTCAAGTGCACCAGAAGCAGCACCCAGACTTGCCCCCTGTCCTCAGCTGCTCAGTGTTTCTCTCTCCTCCGCATGAAGTGCGTGTAGGAGCTGTTCATGCCAGGTACCCCTTCCCCAGCCAGCTCCTCTCACACGTAACAGCAGAGCCAAAACACAGCACGGGTGTTTTACTGACTTCTAAAGCAGCAAATGCCACTTAAACAAATCAAAGGTGTCTGCTGGTCTCATACTGATAACTAGCATGTTGTCAGGGTTGTTTGAGTCTATCAAGCATTTCAGTTCATACTAGAAAATAGGGCAAGGATATAGAAACTGTTTAAAACTGGGAGAAACTATCCTTTTCAAGCACGTGGGATACAGCATGTTTAAAATTAACACATTTTTCTTCTGAACTTAAAGATTCCATTTAAAAATTACATTGGCATCTAACAATTGCATTAGCTCTTAAGAGCACGTTAAAAACTAGCAGCAGGTCAAGATGAACCCAGATGATTCTTCAGTCAAAAAACAACGTTTCAGTTCTACTGAAGCTCAAATTTTAGCCTTTTTTCTTCTAAATATATAATGATAGGAAGTTTGGGGATTTCAAAGATAAATAAAGAGAAATAATTACAGTCCTGCCAAATACAAGAGCTTCAGACAGAAGCTGAGAGAAACTGGGAAATATATTTGGGGAACTATTTGCAGCCCTAGAGAAATTAGGGCTTTTGCCCTCTAGGCCAATTGGCCTTGCAACATTCGAAGAGCAGTATTTCAGTAAATGTTGGTGTCTGAGTACACAGCCAATCCTTTCTCTCTGGTTTCAACTTCCTTTCTTATTGTCAGTGCTGTGTCATGGGCTGCTTTAGTATCTCACTGGCTAAAGAATGGTGTGTTTACTTTGCATTTCTTTTGGAATGCTCCCACAAAGATCACTTCTTTCTCTACCTGCATTGCCCCAAAACACGTCCTTTTACTACCTTCATCCAGTACTTGTCACCCCCTATCACCAACCATCCAGTGCTTGTAATCCCCTTCAAAGGCTCACTTCAGCCTACTTCTACCCAAACTACTACTGTCAACAACTCAAAGATTCATATTCTCTTTGTCTTGCCTTGAATACTGTGCTCCTTCACCTCCTAACCAAACTCCAAATGGCATTGATGCTTTCTCCTGAAGTTGCCTGCTACTGGGTAAAACTCTCTACAAACATCTATGAACGTTCTTTTTCAGCCCATAAAAGCTCCTCTTGCCAAAATGCCACACAAAAACATTGACTGGGGATGAACTGACTGTCCAGTGGCATAGTGATCAATATCCCTGTTCCTCTGCAGGTCAACCATACATTTGTATCCATCTCTGATTGTAAATTCCTTTGAAGAGAACTGCATCTGGTACAAGGAGATCACCCCAATGAAAGCAATATAAAAGAACACACACACACTTAAAAGATATACATCTACTTAGCTTCACTTTTTCCAGAACTCGAAGGCAAAGCTTGCCCTCTTCTACATCTTGGAAACCCTCAGTCCCTGCTTGGACTGGATTACTGAAAGATAAGTATTTGTCCCCTGACAGCAGGGAGAGTGATTTACCCTTCAGTGAGCCGCAAGACACGTTCACTTACGTAGGTGATAAATGTATGCTAGAGAGAAGAAGCAGGTTAAAACTGGAGTTTAGGGATCCCTCAGTGCCTGGACTTCCCTTGGGCTACCACAGAAACCTAAGGACCTGTCATCATCTCTACATATCAAGGCACAAAAGCCGAGAACAATCTGTGAACAACTACTTTCTGAAAATAAAAAAAAAAAAATCAGACAGATATAGGTGTCTTTTACCTTGGCTGCACTATCACACCAATTAGAAAAATTCTGCATCACAACCAGATTTTTATCCCAGAATTTGTGTCAAAATTAAAGCAGGATGAATCTAGAAACTTCAGTTATTTAATGTGCTGTGCTCTGCACTAGGAAAAAGGGTGACATTGGACTGCAAGGTGCTACACAGAAAATAGTCTCCTAAAGCTACAAAAAGTGGTAGAACACACCTCCATGGGCCTGTACAACTACATTTGTGAAGAAAGCTTCTCTGTGAGCCTCCAGCTGTCCTGGATCACTCAGAAAAGTTAGCTGCAAAACTGGAGGAAAATACTGTTGCTTTAAGTACCAAGAGTTGATTTTGACATGCAGACATCACGACTTATTCACAGCACTCAAAATGTGTTACTAAGTTCTGCACTTTGTTTCTTCTGCCTTAGTGAGCACTGCATTGTTTTCCTTCTCTTGCAGAGTTCCATGCTGGCTTTTATTACATAACTCTTATCAGCTGGATAGCTGTACCAAATCAGTTGAATTTTCCCTGTTGACCTCTTTGAGAACACACTCTTCTCCCATCTCCAGGCTACTTCAGATATCTTTCACTACTCTGCTCTTGAGATTATCTTCATTTTCTAAACCAGCTGGGATTAGCCTCCAATCCATGAGAAGTTAAGCAGCTTAGAAAATTTTGTATGAAACATAGAACACTTTCAAGATCTCATGCTTGTTTGATATCATGCAGTTACACAGGCTAACTACTGAAAATTATGTACATCTTCCACAAATGATAAGCAGTATCACATACATCTTTAATAAAGTGTCAGGTTATATGTATTTCACAAAATATGTATTAGAATTACACTTGCATATACCTTCCTTATTCTCAATTATTCTTCTGTGTGCTGAATACAGGATGACCAAGAAATATGTATTTTTTGCATGCGTTTTGTCAGCAGGTAAGCACAGGCTGTGACCTTCCCCTTAGGGTACATTCACTTGCAAATACAGACCAGCAGCAACAAATACATTTTTCCTTGCAAATCAGAACAAACTGACTCTAACCAATATCCACTCTTAATGAACCCTAGTGATATACCCAAGCCATGCCATGAGAGATCTTCATCCATTCCACACAGGATTTTTGGCAACATCTGAGCACTCAACCCATCTCAGTATCAGTTGATGGCCATATTCTTATTGGCACCACCCAACACCTAAAAGAGGATCCCAGGAATACACCCCTGCGTTGCAGAAGAGATAAACCACCTGCCTGTCACTGTCACATCCCAGGCTTTAGTTGTGTGGAGATGACAGATATGACAGACAGTCACATATTTTTATTGCCAAATCTGGTCAAACAGACTTTTCTTTACTGCTCTAGTCAGGCTACTCTAACTACTGTATCACAGGAAGCTATGCCTTCTTCTTGACCCCAATTAGCACATTCATTATTCATCAAAGTACAGTTTTCATTTGCTTCCCTTGGGAACAGCAGAGTATCACTGTAAGGATCTTTCAATACAACTTCACCCCCTTAATACACTCAGGATTTGCTGACAAGTAACAGCTACTTATTCCCCCGAGTCAAGTTCATATTAATAGGACTGCACAGTGAATCATGAGATGGTATTAAACCCTGCCTCCTGCCTGTATAAATACATCATTCAAGCACCCTACCATGCCAAGTGCTATGGCTTGATTGCAGAAACCAGCATAGGGTAGATATCCTAAGTGAGCAGGGTGCCTTGGAGAAACAACCAATTCAAACCCCAAAATAATAAAGACCCTATAGGTCTTTAAGGGGATCAGAGAGAATTTCTGTTCACTGCTGACAAGTTTCATATTTTCAAGAGATAAAACATCAAGACTTGAAGGCATTAGATGTAATGTAAGCCATAACTCAGCTCTATTCAAGACACTGGCAATAGTTTAAGTACTAAAGTTTAGCCAAGAGCTACAAGCAAGGAGCATCTAAGGCAGGCAGGATTTGGCTGAAAGCATTAGAAAGCTCAGCTGATAGGAAGTTTGCCTCCAAATCTCAATGGCAGAAAGTTAAGAAAGCTTTTTCAACTTCATTACTGCTTAATGTCTGAAGCCAATTCAGTCTCACAGATACTTCCTAATGTACATGTTTGGTGACACACCTAATCCCATGTTCAGCAACTCAACACCCCTCCTAAACTCAGTGTGGGGTCTTATACTTGGCCTATGCAGGCCAAGCTAAAACCTGGCTCTCCCTGAGATGGGTCACATCTCTTCTGCCCCCAGTCTGAGGGTCTGGGACTTTAGTGGGATTGCTCTGGTACTCTCTGCAGCCAACTCTGTGTAAAGTGATGGTACACAGGAGAACTAATTTGGAAGAACAAAATTCCCTGGATTAAGCTTCAAGAAATCCTCCTGGTAACACAGTAAATAGACTTCACCTGAAAGAATCACATCATGTGTTTACTTTTCTCCCCTCCCCTAAGACTTATTAAAAATATTCTATTTATTCATTACACATTCCATTCCTACATATTCTTCAGCAATCACAGTGGGTACTGAATTCATGGGAATACTTGATTTCTAATGTTGTCTCTCACAACTTTCTCAGGACAATGTACAGCTAGGGGATCATGCTGCTGCTCAGAATAGCAGAAGAGGAGAGAAAGCACAAAAGATCAGAACAGCAGACCACTGTCCTATCAGTGCCAGATGTAAAAGCCTTTCCTGCCACCCACTTCTTTACTTTTTCTCAATTCCATCTGATATCAGAAGGGAATAAAGAAAGAATGGCCTTTTTAATCTCACCTTCATTTAGGTTTTAATCAACCTGTGCCAGTGCCCTTGGAAGGGATCAGCAAAGGACTGGTATAAAGTTGTGCAGAAAAGGACAACAGAAGAGGATTATTTCTATTTTTATTGAAATCAGTGCTTTAGTGAATACTCAAGTTATTAGTTGGACATTAGTAAGATTTTTATTGTTGCAAGAAATAAGACAAAGAGTAAGCACTCTCCTTCTAAGACATCAGAAATTGTCAATTCTCCTGCAGAGCAAGATCAGGGTATCAGACACTAAAAATTGAACTCAAACTCTTTGACTGAGAGCATCTTAGCTTCTCTGAAAAGTTTTTCCATAGTGATTTGTTCCTAACCAGAAGGAATGAAACATTTGATACTATTTAGTAAAGAAGTAAACCACCAAAATACATGTGACTGAACATCAGGAATAAATAAAAACAAGAAATGTAGTATTCCTCTACAAGCTTTAATCTGAGTTGCTCAACCAACATGAACTAAACAGGAGGTTCATAAGACAGACCTGACTTTTGCACATCTGGATTATAAATGCTATTATTGGAACATCCCTCTTGCATTGCATTGACAGAAAAGCACTACATAGGTGCTTCTACAGAACTGTCAGATTTCAGGATAATTAATGAGTCAACTGGGACTAGTGAATTCCTACAGAAATTATTTTCAAAGGTTTTCATAATTACCTAATTTTTTTTCTTATTGATAGGTCTTCTTCACAGCCTCCTTTCTTGGATGTTTGAGTGATCTGGTACTACTGCCTAACAATATTTCTTGTTTTCCACTGATCTATTTGGCCATTCATGGACAAAGAGCTGAATTTCCTGATTTATCATCAACTCTTCAGCCCTAATTAGCCCTTTAGGATCACACGAAGAAAACACTGAAATATTTTGTGCTCTACAGCCCTAACTCCCTGTGAAGCTCTGAGAGTAACCAGTGCCCATCACTCTCACAGATCAGATGCTGCCTGCTGTAACTCTGCTTCCTTAATAGCTGAAAATAGCTTTCCCTTGGAGGTTTTATAAAGCAGTGTCAAAGTTCATTTTCTTCTGGAAATGGGCACACACAACTTGTACAATTTTAGTGTGAATAAACAAAACTATTCTTGAGCAAAATATACAAGAATACGATGACAGAAAATGCACATTCACTGTACGATGCATTCATTTCACAGCACAGCCAAGGCTAACATTCTCAGCAGAAGTCAATAAACTGATCTACCCCAGCAGAAATTCTAATCCTGCTTTTCTCACCCAGGAAAATCCACGTCTGCATTGCGTGCCAGAAAAAAGCCCGTGTGCTCCATTCCCATGCAGGCTTCTGGAGACACCTGCCTGGGTTGTTTGGTCCCACACAAACACAAATGTTTGCTTATAATGAGCACTTTTTAAGAGACTAACCCTACCAAACTTAGTAATAGATATTATAGAAAATAAAGAATAAGATAAACAAACCCATGGTTCCTCCCCCATCCACAGTGGGTGTCTTGAAAACAAAGAGCAGTACCCCAGCATTCCTTCAGTTCTTACAAAACTGGAATTAGAAGTTCCTGTTTGAGTTTCCATTCATCAAAACTGCAGGAGGAATTCTCCACATCCACTGAGGAGCATCTACTGACACTTGAAGGAACAGATCTGAAAACCTGTTTCAATTTCAGGTAGGCGAGAGGAAGATTACAAAGTATTTCTAGCAAGCCCTTGTAAAACAAAAAAAAAAGCGAAGAATTTTCATTCTATGCTAAAAATGATGGCCATTTTACAGAACAACATTTCAACAGGCACCTGGAACACCATTCCTACCTGTTCAGATGCATAATTCTCCAAGTAACCATGCTTTTTATACCTTTTTTCCTTTGCATTAAGTTCTTTATGTACATAGAAGGGATAGTTTAGTTCACAGAATCATAGAATGATTTGGCTGGAAAGGGACATTAAAGATCATCCAGTTTCAATCCTCCCACAATGAGCAGGGACACCTTCCACTAAAAGAGGTTTGTCAGAGCTCCATCAGCCTGACCTTGAAATCTTCCAGGGATGGGGCATCCACAGCACCTCTGGGCAACCTGTGCCAGTATCTCACAACCCTCACAGTAAAATATTTCTTCCTAACATCTCCTCTAAACCTCCTGTGTCTCAGTTTAAAATCATCCTCCTTGTCCTGTAACTCCATGCTCTCATAAAAAGCCTCTGCCCATCTTTCCTGTGGGCTTCCTTCAGGCACTGGAGGCCACAATTAGGGCACCCCAAAGCCTTCTTTTCTGAATGCTGAACAATCCCAGTTCTCTCAGCCTTTGCTCACAGGAGAGGGGCTTCATCCCTCTAATCATCTTGGTGCCTCCTGTGGATTTGCTCCAACAGGTCACAGGATGGATGAGGCTGGAAGGGCCCACAGAGGGTCACCTGGTGCCACCTCCCTGTTCCTGCAGGGCCATCCCAGAGCACAGGGCACAGGGTTGTGTCCAGATGGTTCTGGAATAACCCCAGTGAGGGAGACTCCACAGCCTCTCAGGGCAACCTGATCCAGAGCTGGATGCAGCACTCCAGGTGGGGTCTCACCAGAGCAGAGCTCATGTTCAAAGGATTTTGAAGCGCTTTATTCCAATGGAAAACCTGCATCCCTAAGCCAGGCTCACTGGATTAACAACATTTCCAAAGCCTCAGAAGTCCTGCTGGCAGAAGCAACCCCAGCAAGCTGCAGCTCTAGAACTGTGGGCAGTAGCAGCTCAGGAGCCGTGAAAATATTACAGACTCATGTTCTCAAACATTTTTAATAGGTGACTTTCTGCAATGATAAAAGCTACAGAAAGTCTAATTTTAGGATCTGTTCATCATTTGTGTCTGGAACATTTTCTTCTACATTTTATTTTGAGGCAAAAACAAATCACATGCTGGGTAGTTGCAATCTTTCAGTGATTTGCCTTAATGCATCCAGATACAGTAGAGTGGATACCAGTGTTACATAAAGAAACTTGAAACAGTTGACAGGTACATTAAAACAAAACAAAATTAAAAGCAGCTTAACACGCAAGCACACTTCCATCAGGAAATCCATTTGTACAAGAGTCAGGTTCTACAGAGTCATCCCCCAGCTCGTACAGCTTCTCTTGCCCAGGGAGTACTGAGGGGTGTTCTGTCCTGAGTAAGATCTAGGAGTCAAAGCAGTTTGGACCTTGCCTTCCCCAACTGATGCTTTGGTAACAGCATAACCCTTCACTCAAAAATGGTTCAAGATACCTAATGATGTTTCTGTCTTAATAGTTTGTCAGTAGCTGTTTCAGTAATAAATGAAAGTTAATGCACATTTCTAATTTCTGTATTAACATTCACAACTCAGATGCATTATTTCAATATAAAATGTAGTATGGTGAAATCAAATTAGTAGTGGGAAAATTAACTCAACCCACAGAGAAAATAGAAATTCACTATTAAATAAAAACTGCCAAGGATCATCACTTTTTTAAAAATGGAATAGCATATATCCAACCAAAATAAAAGATTAGTGTGCAAATACTAGACAACTAATTACATAATGTACCTTTACAAAATTACATAATATGGGTGCAGCTTATTTCCCTGTTTGCTGTTTGAAAAATAGATTGTTTAATAACCCATCAAAGCTATCTGTAAACCACGGCAACAATAGAGCAGATGTTGACTGTTGTCTTGTGCCTCACAGACATAATTAAACACAATGAAACACTCACGCATCCAAATAATGGAGGACAAACAAATACAGCAATGCTGCTCTATAAACATAAACCTCATTTACTGGGCACCTGCCTTATATTAATCTGTGATATTTAAACCAGGGAGGAAAACAGAAAGGAAGGTATTTATTTGCCTTCAGACCACAAAAACTACAAACAAAGAATTCCTCTCAGTGTTAAGGAGCTGTAACTTCTGCAATACTGATCCCCACAAAGCTCAGAGGAAATCACCTTTTCTGTTGTGACCAAGCCAGGACAGGACAGCTGCGTTTTCTGTGGCAAAAGGCACCTCAATCTATGACTCTCAATGATCCAAACAGGCTAAAAACATTGTGCCTGCTGTGTCATACAAAGTCTTAAGATGCCCGTGGAAAACCAGGCTCCTTTTAATTGCAAAACACATTCCCTGCAATTATTTCCTATTCCCTCTCCCAACCTTCTTTAAAGAGGCAATGGAAAGCAAAGATTAGGTTCCATAACTATCCAACCAAGTGGTTTTCTGCTAGGACAATATCCCATAACATTACTTAACACTCTAGCTCACATCAAATTTTCAGAGATTTTTAAAAAACATCCTTCTTTATCTTCATTTCTATAATCAAATGTAGGTACATATTTTCTTTCATAATATCAATATTGATCCACTATTTGAAAAGGATAATTACGTAAATCAATACAAAATTAAGAACCTAATCCTGCAGTTGCTATTAAGAAACAAAGTTTCCAGGCAAAAAAACAACTTCAAAAATTATCACTCACATGTATTGTAGAAGAACATCGAAGCTTATTTTTTCTAATAAAAACAATATTATAAAATGATAATAGTTAATAAGTGTTATTATTTGTTTTTATTTTAGGTAAAGAATATATAACTGCTTTGCTTACTGCGAACATATTTTGCCTTTATATTTCATTTAGTTATTTCTAAGAAATAAGACAGAATATAATGTGATATGCATCTCTTTATGGTAATAAAACCATGCTAGTCTCCTTCCACAGACAACACCATAAAGCATAAATCCAAATGGAAAACAAATGGAAGTATAATGCCACTGTGAAGCAAACCAATCAACCCTAAAACAGCTGAGATAGATCTCATCCAGTAGTTCATTCATTCTTTATAGGAAAGAAATGAAAATATTCCTAGGTGTATCAGATTAAAAAAAGAAAAAATAAACAACCACCCTCAGCAGCTCTGAAAGGTTGTAAAGCACTAAATTCCTTTGATTTATGAGGCAGCGTCCACCACACTGAGCAAAACAACTCAGCATGCCAGGACCCTTTTCCCTGAAATTCCTTTATTAACACACCCCGGCTCTGCGAGTGAACAAAAGCAGTGGTGCGGGGTGTATAAATCATTAATACTCTGCCGTGCAATGGCTGAATTTCCTGTGTGAGCTGGGAAGCCTTCCTGCACAACAGGGATTTTGGGCTTGGAATTGGCTGCTATGAAATGTACTTCATCATCCGCCGTGTTTGACGCTTCCCAATAGCTTTGTACTTTTCCTCTCTTTTTTCTCCCCCAAGCCCAGCAACTGCAATAGAAATTTATTGGATTTTATGTCTGCAAATAAAAGGAAGAGAAAAGCAGGGAAGAAGCAAGCACGCCCATTTAGAAGCAGAATCCTTTTGCCTTCATTTAAAGATAGGTTGTGTGCAAATAAAATCCCGTACCAACGGATGAATTTGGCATTTTAGTAATTTTTAGTCTACCACTCTAAACTGAAAAAAAAATGAAAAAGAAAAAATCTAATCAAAAAGTGTCTGCCTTAAAAAAAAATCAACTATCACTAAAAATGTGACTCCTCTCCAAGTTAACTAATTTTCTATTGGAGCATTTATTTATTTAAAGAGCAGGCAGATAGAAGGGCACAGGAACTCCTGAACTCCGCTGTTTCAGTGCTTTTACTTTTGGTGTCTCAAAAAGCTTTCCAAAGAGCAACAGGCAATTTCACATGCACATGCCAAGCCTGGTATTCCAAGTGAAGCTGGAAGAGATGGTATCAAAGGAAAAGGAAAAAAATAAACCAAGCCCCTTGCAATTGCAGTTTCTGAACGCTCCTGTACTCTTGCAGCAAGACACGCTGAACTCGGGTAGGGAATATCAAAATTACCTATCTTGCCTCTGAAGTACATGCAATACAACAACAGCAAAGTTGAATGTTTTCCCAAACTTTGAGATGAAATAGCAAGTAATCTTTATAAAACATTCTGCACTAAACCATTCCTTTTGGGGCTAGACTTGGGAAAACTAAAGAGCATGACAGACAGAGGAATGCTGAAAAAGCAGTCTCAAACCATATGCTACCCATCAGGGAAAATGACACACATTATAAAGGTAACTGGGGATACAATCAGTCTTCCAGCCAGGCCGGAGCTCGATTCCAAAGGTATCCAGCATCAGCACCACCGACAAACACATTCATCGCCTCCTAAGCCGTAAATATTTAAGACACTTGGAATGCTGCTTTGCAAAAGTGAACAAGCTGAAGTCAGAATAGGGAAACATTCCAGTGGGCCATTTTACACTTCTGCAGCCATCCAGCAGACTCGAGATTACAAGAATAAGCCTGCAATGCATGCAGGAGTCCCTCTGCATTACACAATAATGACATTCTGAACGGAAATAAATGAAGCCCCTGCAGTGCTATTCTGTCAGCTTTTGAAAGTAAATAACTTCACTTCTGACAAGACAGAGACATTTTTTTCCTCCTCCTGCCACAGAGCATTAATTGAGCCATGCAGCCATGTAACATCCCAGAGACAGGACTAATACATGACAAGGAAAAAAGCTTAAGGAGGGGACACTCACTGAATATATGGGCTGCCTAACTTCTTTTCACCCCCAAATTTTCACACTAGCTCTGTTTTGGCAAAATCTTCTTCTCAGGGAGAACTTTTAACCTTGTTCCTGCCTCCCTTTACAATGCTGACTGTAACTTATTTCAAAGAAATACTTTAATTTCACACTGCCTCACGAAAGATTGTGCGACTATGAATTCGTAAGCTTATATTTTAAAACTTTTTATCTTTCCTTGTTTGTAAATTAAGCTTCATGCCCATAATCAATATCTGTAATTAACTATTTCATGTATACAAGAGTTACTATCCACAGAGATAATGATGATTGCTATAAATCAAAGTGCTATGAGAATCAAAACCAAAGAAGCCAACTTCAAAACTACATAATAATAAATATTAGTGCAAGTCAGTAAGGAATCGAGGCAAGGCATATAAGTATATATACAAACCACAAATATATATGAGATGACAGTATAAAATCAATGTACAGTTACAAAAAAAAATCATATTCAAGATGTTATAGTTAGGAAGAGCAACAATTTTTGGTGCACTTTGAAATAAAGGGTTAAAAGGTAAATTTAAAGATTGTCTAAGATGAAAGCACTTGCATTCTTATTCATGAGTACCTGAACATCTTAAGTATTTCAATTTTGAAGCACCACAGCCTTTCTTTCCATATCTGGAGGAAAAAGGTAAAAATCAGTGACTCACTGTGAACAAAAAATAATTCACTGAACGCTTCAGTTCTTACTACAGTATCTAATTTTGATTCTGCCTGTGTTCAACACAACGAGAAAGAGCAGGATCAAAACACTGCGAGATCTCTCCACAGCTGGAGCCTGCTCTAGTGCAAAAGACCAAAGGCCCAACTACAACTAGTCAGGATGGCACAGACATTAGATATGCTATTTTCTCTAATTAAATTCACTGGGCTGCTGCACTGACAGAGTGGGAGGGGAAGCAAAATGTAAAAGAAGTCAATGGTGCTGCACTAGGCAACTCCGAGGGAAATGAGCAATGCCAGCAAAGAAATGACAGGAGGTTCTCAGGAGAGCTCTTGCACTACACATCACACTTTAAAACTGATAAATCAATCGCACATGCACCTTTAAAAGGCAGGAAAGCTTGAAGGATTCTTAGAGGGTGTTGACTTCTCCTTTCCACCAACATTATTCTAACTCTATAAAACAAGGTGATAAATTCCAGTGTCACAATTTTTATCACTTTCATTTACACCGCCTATTAAATGCTTCAAAAACATTTTCAGCAGAATTAATATTAACATGATCATAGTACTTATTTACCAACTCAGAAATACACACATTGAAAACAAAAAAAAAGAATCAGTCCAGTTTTGAATGGTTATGGTCAAAAAAATCTAAACAAACTGAAATATCTACTGGCTGCCCTGAGAAAAACCCCTGCTTACATAACCACCACACACTTTCCTTGGTATAAAATACCACATTGTGTATTTTTTTTCAGAAAATGCCCATCCATATACATATTTAGCAAATATTAATGAATGGGGACAACTTACAAATAGCTCACAACAGAATATCCAGCCATCCCTTTTCAGATAAACTGGTTTAAAATGTTGAACGAGGCCAATTAGAAAAAGCAATGGTTCTAAGCCAAAAATATTCACCTGCTCCTGTCACATGGAAGCTCCTTTGCAACTGCTCTTGCTCTTATATTCCAAAGCAGCAGGTAACCTTCTTAACAGGTTCTTCTGGTTCGTTGAGGGGTTTTTGTGTTTGGAGTCGGTTTTCTTTTTTTTCGGTTGGGTTTTTTTTTTCTCCTCCTTCTAGTATTTAAAGAGGGGAGTACTTCACTAAAGCACCTCCTCTCACTTTTCTAAGAGACTGACCTTGTTTGACAAGGCTGGAGTTAAATGCCCCAAACTAGCTCTTATCCAGAATGAGAGCTGCTACAGCACTTGATCTCTAAGCCACTTCTCATTAGCCTCTGGAAAACAACAGAGCAGCTCTTGGGAGACAAAAGATATGTAAACATGGAAACTGGGCTTCAATCACAGGTGGAGTCTCAAATACCAGCTTCCGAGTTTACTGGTGAATACCAAATGATCTTATTTACTCTGATCAGGGTAAACAGCAGGACATCATTCCTGAAACCCGCATTAACAGCACTCCTGGATGCAACAGCTGCACTCCCACCTTTTGAGGTCTGTTTCATTCACACACTGAAATTCCCTAGGAGTGCCACAGTGCCCCCTTAGGTACAAATGCGTCCACAGGATACGGTCTGTAGCATGGCAGTGCATTTTTTGTTTTAACAGAGTACTATAATCTGTCTGACATAGCACAGGCTTTTCCCCTACACATATGAATAAACAAGCACTATGTTTCTCTTGGGGCAGCCAAGCTGGTTAAATGAATCAGAAAACCCTGAAAATATTGCCTACCCTCAGTCCATCAGCTACTGGACAATTATTCAAGGCCCAGCTGTAAGAAAAACAGATGGTGAGTGAGCATTAGTACTGGGGACTTCTTTGCACTCATGCAGTCATAAGCAGAGGTTGTACATTCTCACATGAAATTGCCATGAAATAGCAGAGAGAGGAACAAAATTGTGCAAAGACTCCAATTTGTAAGCTAACAGATGCTTAAAATTTTCAAGAACTAAAGTCAGATTAAGTGATTTTACAGGAGAGCCACAGAGTGAGCAAATACTATAAATGGACTAGGCAAAGAGAGGCAGTGTTCTCATGATTGGTTTAAACAGTGTCACCATAAACTATCAGTTATTGAATTCAGCTGACATACCTGAACCTTTGAAGGGTCACCGAAGTATTAAATGCAAAAACCAGATACTTAGAACTGCAACTGCAATGGTGGCATTCAGCAATTGATGTGCTTTTACTCTATTAAAAAAAAGTTAAACTGTATCTGGGAATTGTTTGAATTGTTCATCCATTCAATTCTTTACACAATTTCAGCACAAAGATAATCTGTTCTAATCCTTATTCCATTATTGACACTATTGACTACATCAATTGAAAATGCTACCAAATAAATCAACGTTGAATTAAGCCATGAAGAAAGAATGTGATAAAAAGTCTTTCAGACTCCTATAAATCATCAGATCCAGAAGCATGACATAAGTAACTGAGAGGGGAATTCAGCTTTTCTCCATAGTCATAATGCTTAAGGCCCAAATAAAATTACACTAATTTACCATGTAAGCAGTAATGGAATAGCTGGGGTAGAGATGGAGGTTTTGTTGGTTTCTGCTTTGTTTTCATGGTGGATTCTTTTCATCATTGATATGAGAGCTGTACCATGAACTACTTTGTTAAAGACAGAAAAGGTTGATATTGAAGTTTCAGTTCAATTGTTTTCGATCTGTGAATGTCCACTATGAGCAATTGCTCCATTTAAGAGGAATTACCCTTTGTACAAACCACTTCACTATTTAAAACAAAGCACATCTATCATCATTAAACAGAAAAAAAAAATTACCAATTTTAAAATAATGACAGCAGCACTGTACATATGACATGGAATATTCTGTGATGTTTCAAAACAAGAGTTTGTTTTGCTACTTTACTCGGAAAACACCAACAGAATAACCAGGAAAACAGACCATCGGAAAACACCAGTTAACAGAACTAAGCCTCCATTAATATACCCAAAATCCCAATTTACCAGCGGTCAACATTTTGCTGCAAAAATTACTCCAGGCCAGCATTTGATGTAAATTCGTGGTCAGAAATTGGGTTTTGCATTGATGTCATATTAAGAAGAAAAGAAAATAGATGCATGCAGCTGTTTCTAACCCCATAAAATGTTACCAAAGGACGGGGTGTGCTACAAATCCAAGTTCCCTTCTCCTGTATCTTTAAATATTGACACTAAGGAAAATTCTCACCCAAATGCATCCCCACTCTCCCAGCTGACCCTGTCCTTACAGTGACACAGTGAAAACTTCCAAGGCAGAGCCCCACTTTCTCCCTCTGTTCATTGCTGCCACTGACACAGACATTTTGGTTTTGATGCTCTTTGAAAACTCACTCTGGATTCCCATAGTTAGAACCATCTTATTAATAAAACGTCCACATCATTTCAAACCATTACAAATAACTAACTCAGAAGCATTCTTCAGTTTCTGTTGGCTTTTTCAAGTGAACATCTTATCGAGAGTTAATCTATAATATGACCTAGGCCTCCGTTCTTTGTTTATTTTCAACTTTATTTTCAAGAGTTAAGCTCAAAATATTTTTAGGTAAAGCATCCTCCATGCATAAACTGTGTAAAAAAAAAAATTCAGTTCCTCACTTGGCTCTTAAAACATTACACACGCGTAAAGTGAAAGATATCAGAGCAAATAATCAAGTTGCTAACCCTGGAAAAAGTAGTAGAGCACTTCTGTAGTACACTGTGGAAAACAGTTTATCCATTTATACTAAATAAACTAGCCAAGCGATGTCACTTTCGCAAATAAATAATGGCCGGTTTTAAATGACTAAAAAAACACAGATTTTCCCAAATGATTAATACAGCTCCACAGAAAACCACCACCCTCGTGGCTATGAGGATAAATAAATATTTACTGACAAAGACTGGCTTGCCCACCTTGAGAAGAATGCAATGCCTTTCACAGTCTTTCAAGAAAGACTTCTACCCAATTGTAAAACTTACACGTGACAGAATACCAATGTAGATACACAAAAATGAGAACAATTCTTTCCATAAGTTCTAAATAGGCAGCAAAGTTTAACAAGAGAGAGCTCAGTTGTAATACAGATGTCTGAGTTCATTTTAATTGAGGTGCAAGTGAGCAGATATATCTCAGGTGCAATTTTTAGAGAAAAAAAACAACTTGATAGCTTCACATGATGTCTGTTTACTGCTGGTCACAGGTTGCACAGGCAGGGGGGATTCACTAGTTATTAAGTTGCCACATAAAGCTTTTAGGTTACCTGTATTTAAGATCGATAGACAACTTGATAGAGAAAAACATTTACAGTTTCACTGAAATAGTAATATTTGCACTAAACATACAAACCAAGTATTTTTGTAGGTTTGCTCTAAACTATCAGATAGGGGAAAAACAGAAAAAAAACCCCAAGTATATTGTCATGATAAAAGTTTATTAATGTTTTTCAAAAACAAACCACTTATTCGTTTACTGTTTAAAACCAGAACCACGTTACATTGGCTTTGCAGGTGATGTCGACTCACTCCTCTCTGCCTGGATAATTTTGAGCTAAAGTAGCATTGTTTCTAAAGAAATACTAAACCAAATACATAAAATAAGAGGTCATATTTGAATTAAGAACATGATTATCTGACTCTCTAGGAATTCAGAAAAACTAAAATGCCAACCAGCAATCAAAAGAAGCAACAAGCACAGAATTTGAACCTGCCACAATTTTCATCACAAATTTAGCAGACTTTTCAACCTATTATATAATTGTGATTAGTACAGGCAGAATGATTCTAAACTGACAATAGGATTAAGGAGATGAGAAAGCAAACACTTTAAAAAAAATACTTTAAGTGTGGCAGTTAATCCACTTAAAGAGTTAAAAATTATCCGCTAGATATAGCGCTTTGTAAAGTGCATTAGCAATCACTTCTCATCTTTCTCTCGAATGGAATAGATGCAATTGAATTCCCTGTTTTAAAGTATTCATTAGAGTTGCACAGTTTCTTAAACCTTAAAGCAGTGCCATGCTATAGATGTGTTTGCATAATGATGCTGCAATATCTCACTGAGGAAGGTTATTACAGCACCCAACCTCATCTTTATATTATCCTTTATCAGCTCCTTGTGTGGCCATGTTGACCTCTCACCTTAATTCCCATTTTTCCTTTCAAAAGCTCTATCTTTAACATACAAATTGTTCTTTGACAAACTCAAAAGAACAAATCCAGAACAAAACACAGGAGTACATTTTGTATATAACCACTAAGTGCACAAGTCACACTGGATCATTAAAGCTGATCTATAAATGCCATTCCCAAAACAGATCCAGAATACAGAACTACCGAGAACGCACATTTTAGTTATGGCATGCAAATTACTGAAATTTAAATACGTCGTATTTATCTGATGCAAATTTTAATTGCAGACATATGAATCCCTCCCACATGCATGGATAATCTAGGGCGCATGCAAGGATCTGTTATTATGCACTCCTAAGCTGGAAGTCAGAAACGGTTTATACTACACCACACAAGAAAAAAAAAAAAAAACCTACAGAAGGTTTTACATCCTGAAAATACTGGAGCTCTCTTCTTTCAGCAGTAAGAGAAAAACAAATCTTCTTTAATAAAATTAAGCTTTAAATCTATTTTATCTATTCTTTAGGAACGAAAAGAAATTCCATACAACATCTTTCAGGCATTTGTAAATGCAGAAATAAAGTTAGAGACTTTCAGGGAAGTCAATACGCACAGAAACTATTGTAGTGGAAGTTGGAAGAAATGCCCCTCTTTGTTACAGTAGGCACAAGAATATTTTTCCTCCTGAAGTTTCAACAGAAGTAACAGAATAAACAGGATTAATCATTTCTGCATGATAACATATTTCTGTCTTGGCTCTACACACTTACTAGATGACTCTGTAATGGTGGATTCAGTTACAAAATAAGAGTAGAATACAAAGATGATTCCAAAATACCACTTTAAAAAAAATGTGTTATTATCCAGTTACTTCACATTATAGCAGAGAGGGGGTACCAAATATTAAATAATTTAGGAAGAGAGAGGGGGAGGAAATACTTTTAAAAAGATCCTCTAAGCAAAAACAAAATGAAATTTTAAAAAATAATTTAAAATTGACTAGGAATTGGTATTGTTTTGCTGATCCCCAAACATTTTTTTTTAAATCCAGTCCAATATACTTCAGTGATAGAAGTATTCTGCACAGATATATCCTTATAAATAATCTTTTTCCCTGTGAACTAAAAATCAGCTTGGCTTTAATCAGCAGCATGTTTCAACACAGACTTAAAATTCCTGTCTTCAAAGAAGGCTTAAACAAAATTGCCATTGGGCACATTTACATTAGAAGTATAATTTATGCCTGCAAATGAATAAAGAGCAGTCCTTTATGGCTGAAACTCTGCTACAGTATCCATGAGAAACGCAGACACAGTACTGTGTTAAATATCTATAAACAGCACCAATGGAGACACTGCAAAAAAAAATAAAATAAACCAACACCAAAACACCAAAAGATATGTGAAGGCTCGATGCTCTGTTAAAACATATTTTCTACTCACTCTCACATTCTTAAGTGCAGGCACAACACTCGCTCCACACGGTGGGAGACATTTATACAGTCTATTCACACAAAAAATACCTCCCCGACTGCAAATCCCCCAAACGATGCTGACAAAGCAAGCACTGCGAGGAAAAGAAAAAGTTAAGCAAACTTACCTGCTGTAAGTACATAAAAGTCAAGGCACAGGAGAGCTGGGGACACATGCCCACATTCGGCAGTGCCACGCAGGTTGCACCCGTAAGGGGATGCTGCATGGTGTTGCTCTGAAGTCTACGTAGAACAAGTGAGGGGGCTTGCATGCAAGCACGTTTGCCCTATCTTGTCACTACGGGTTGGTTTTTTTTTTTTCCTTTTGATTATTTAAATAAGAAACGGTGTTTCTCGAATGCCTCTCCTCTCCCCGACGCGAAACCCCTACATTCGTTTGTCAGCTAAGGCAACTTGGTAGGTTTAAACTACGAATTTTTAACAGAGAGGAAAAAAAGAAGACACAGCCTGCAGCCTATTGATGAGCAAATGGAACTTCCTCAATGACAGAGAGCTGAAGCTTGTCTCACAACAGTAGCTGCTGACTAGGAGAGAGAGAGAGAGAGACTCAGTGAGGCTCAGTCGGCTGGTGCTGATGCTGCACAGCTTCTCATTTGTCAAATGGGTCCTAGGGCAGGGTCTTTACCACTCACCAAAATTCAAATACTGCATTTTAAAAATCCCTGGAGAGGATAGGAAAGGAGAGAAAGTGAGCGCGCTGCATCACAGGCATCCATGAGATCTGGGCAATTAGTGTCATTGCCCAGCTGGGACTGAATGCCTGTTATGATTCTGCACGCACACAGACACACTCACACACTTCCCCCCCTCCCAGGACTCACACCTGACTGGAAAAGGGCTTTCCCCTTCTACCAACAGAAGTACGAAGCACAAAGTGGGAAAGGGAAAGAATCTTGGCTAGGCAAGAGGAAATACACAGCGCTATCAGCGAATGAGCCTTTTTAAAATACAAATTAATTTTATATCTACATTTCATTCGCTATCCAGTTTCCCAGAGAAGCCTATAAAAGCATTACAGTGAAACTGTGCAGGAGCTGTGTAACCACTGCAGCAGAAACACTGGGAATGAAACAGAATTCTGTGGCATACTGTGTCTACTTTCCTGGGGGAGGGGAGCACACTTGGATAAAGACTGTATCTTAAAATTGGTCTAAAGCCCATCTCATCTAAAATTACAAATTTATTTGACAGCTAGTCAATCTATTATCAAGGACTGCCCTATCAGGTTACATGGAAAAATTACATTTGCAATTTTCAGAATTTAATGTTTACTTTCTACTTTGAGAACGATACCTCAAAATTAGTATTCCACTCTTGCCAGCTTTTTATTCACCCACCCCCCTTTATTTTATGGAGTAATAATTATTCATTAGTAGATCTAGTTAGTCTTTATGTAATAAAGTAGGATGTGACCTGCAAATCAAATAATTTATACTACAGCTTGTCCTTGAGGTCCTATATTACAGGTCTTTTTTTTCCTGAGATACAACTCAGGTATAACAGAAGATATTACTATTTTTAATTAGAATTTGACAAATGAATTAAATATTAATTCTTCAGGAAAGAAGGTCAAACCTCAAAGAACCACCTGAGGTTTTGAAGGGGTTTCTTTTAAAAGGACTCTGAAGAAGATTTGAAAATAACCTATTTTATAGGATATCTAATTCCCACAAAAACACATCCGAGACCAAGAGTTTAACGCTAACAACAATAAACAAATAACCCACATACAAGAGAAGTCTATTTCATCAACAGCATAACTGGTTTGATATAAGATCTACCCTTAAAAACAAATAATAGTCCCCGCTTAACTGGAAACAGAATCAAAACACGTCACTGCAACTCAGGTGCTACATTAAAAAAAATCATTTCTTTTTCATTCTACATGTGCGCACACATACCTGCACCCACACAAGCCTCAGAGACTGATTTAGATCCACTAAGTCTTCTTCATGCAAAACTGAAAATTTTCCAGCAGAATCAGTTATTACGTAATTTTCTTTCTCAAAAGCAGTCAATGCAACAAAACCAATGCATTCATAGCTCGGTAATCAACACCAAAACAATCATGCACAAACTTACAATACAGGAATTGGGTTTGGCTTAGGAAACATCCATGCTTTTGCAGTTTTTCATGGACTCATCTACTAGACCAGCCCAGATTATTTAATCACCAAAAATAATACCACCAAAAAAACCAAACAGAAACCCCAAACCACCAACCAAAAAACCCCTCATGCCACAGAGCAAGAGCGAGTGAGGAGGAGGAGAAATGAACCCTCTCAGTGCCCTTTCTCCTTTTTTCATTCCTTCTCTGTGCCTTAAGCAGTCTCCTGTTCTGACAGGAGTATGTCATGCTTTCCTTCATTCTTTTTATTTTTTTCTAGCACAGAAAGGTTGTTATTCTGCAAATGCCCTAAGCTGAGAGAAGTTTCCCCTCAGTTCAGTTTCATATGAAATACCATAAATAATACATGGTACTTTAATGAGACCTTATCAGCATGTTTAATGAAAAACGAATACGTTATGTAAGGTAACCAACTCCTTCTACATTATGTCAAAATCAAAGGCAGCATGCTTCCTAGCCAAACAGTTTGGAACCATATAAGTCTACCCAATTTCCCAAAGTGAAGTTCTGGAACATGGTGATGGTCAAGCAAAGCTTCTTCTGTCTGTTGCACTATTTTACAGCTAAAAGGACATCCATAAAACAGATTAAATTCTTAAAAGCAGTGTGTTGAACAATTACTTCAAGAGAATTTAGCACTGGCAATGTAGCTAGCAGTAATTGTAAAAGTGAATTCCTCACTGGCCTTTTATCCTTAATTTTCACCCAATTCGAAGTCAGAAAAATATGACCCACAAATACTGTAGATTCCTGACATTTACATAATTATGTTATTAAAACAAGAACAGCAATATCTTAACTATCCAAATCATCTGTACACAGAGAAACACTAAACATACATAATTCAGTAGTGTAGGAGACCTAAAAAAGAAACACAATTCTTCAGCCTGATATATGCTACTTCAAGAGATGCAGGGGAAAGTCATTACCAATTTTCATCCCTTCCAAGGATAACTTGTCATTATGTCTAAAAAGAAAAAAGGTAACAAAATGTGTTTTATTTTTATAAATACAAAATCAATGTCTCTTCTTTAAAGCCATTTCCTTGTTTACACACACTTCTGTCCCTAACCCAGCCCATTAATCACCCCCACAGTCCCAGTTATGGCTATATATACCCTAAGTGCCACCACAGCTGTGCCAAAGGGACGTGGATGCCTGTACACAGGCTGACCTTCCCTCCCCCTGCACAGGGACAGCACCGTGCAGTTCCACAGAGCAGCACAGACCCCACAACATCTCATCTGCAAATTGGTAACTGCTCCATTGTCCCTTCATTCCCCCACAGCCAGCGTGTGCAATTGCAAAGGCCTCTTCACCTACAGCACACGACATTTCCCAGGTGCCTCAGTTCGGCCCCGCTGGGTCAGGAACTGAACTCACCCCACACTCAGCTGCTGATATTATCAAGTACCTATCAATTAACAACAAATACCAACGTTTCACCAAAAAAAACGAAAGAGGCCAACCATGTCCAGTGCCCACATCAGCCTCTGTGGGAGTTCCTACAAACATTCTAGGAGGTACAACCTTCTTCCGCACTAATAATGGATCCATCTGAGATGCAATGCCTACTGCACCACCATGGGAGGCAATACTCCCTCCTCCAGCCTCTTTGGGTTGTCCATGCCACGGTTTACGGCACAGGCAGAGAACTTGCAGATAAGCACCTTCTCCCCACATCCATTGAGAACACCATTTGAAAAATGCCGACAGCAAAGCCTGGGTCAATCTTGAATATGCAAATAAAAACATGAACGCAAAGAAGCTCTGAAACAAAGCAAAAAGGACCAGCAGTGCTTCTCACACAGCTGACTTACAAACCCAAACCCACTTATATTTGCATTGCAACTGTTTATTTAACGTAACATGTTCCATTTAAAACCAAGCACTCAGTTTGTCGTGACCTGGTAGTCAACTTAAAGCTTAAGTTCAAATTTTGCATCTCCAGACCTTTGACCTAGAAGTCAACCTTTGGAATTACCACAGCAGACTGTCTAATAGTCCAACCATTTCCATCAAGTAAAAGAAGGCTCTGAAACTCATCACCTGCAACACCACACACCATTTTACACTTCAGACTCATCTCAGTAGTAGCCTACATTAAGAAGTTCACACATATAGGAGGCATGCAGTATTCCAAGTATTGTATGCCTCCAGACATCAAGCATTAGAAAAAATAAATCACGACTGCATATTAAATGCTCCATGTGAAGAATGTATTTTCTTCTCAACTTTATAAAGTGGTTGATGCAGTACAAAAATAATTCAGGCAAGTGGCATAAAATCTAATAGTAGAGCAGTCCTTTCTCTAAATCCTCCTTATCTAACACCACATGAAAAAATAGCTTCCAGGACTTAAACCCAGGAAAACCAGCATATTATAAAATCAAATACTTCAGTAACATATTTTGATAAATTACTATCAATTATCAATATCTCTGCCTTTATTTCACGTAGTATCCTATTTTTTGTAGATGTACTATGTCTTTTCTTTTTAAAATAAAGTAGGAAAATACCACAGATTTTTTTTAAATAATCTGTTTTGTCAAAAATATTCAATAAAAGGGTTTCCCTCTATTCTTGTAAACTAAAAGGCAACATCTCATCCTGCCAGTGCTATCTTCTTGTCATGACTATCCCTATTTCTAACATCAGGTCTATGTTAAGATTGCTGTCCTTTACTAGGTTTTCGCACAAAGATCAGAACATTACAGAGGCTCATGCTTACCTCAGGCAAGTAAGAATCACTAATTTTCTGTTTCTATTAAGCACGGTGTTACATCCATTGACTTCTCCAGTACTTCATACCCAATCTCTCCAAAGCCCCTGTAGCACAGAGTTAACCTCTTCAGCACCACTCAACACACGTTTCACAAGCATTCAGCATTCACTCTAGATTTTTCACACCAGAAGCAGCCAGGAGCCCTTATTCCCACCAATGTGCTCGAGGCGGGGGAAGGGAACTAAATAAATTAAAGGCTGAACGTTTCAAGAGTTAGGGGCAGTTCCGAGCAGAACGTGTGGGTTCCTCGGCAGGGGCGATCTCCCCGCTTTGGGGACATTCTGTAGGGAGCCGGGGGATGGACACAGGCGCGGTGTGAGCCCCGGAGGCGGTGCGGGTGGTGCGGGTTCGCTGCGGGCGCGGAGCGGGGCCGGGCACGGAGCGCTCCCGCTGCGCTCCCGCTCCGCCGTTCCGGGCGCTCCATCTAGCGGAGACACGGCTCATTCCAGGGCACACGGCTCCTTCCAGCGCCCGGACAGAGCCTGCCGCTCCGCACCCGCGGGGAACACGCCGGCATTCCCGGGGACACCGCTGCCTGCACGGCCTGAGCCTGCGCCCGGCCCCGGCAGCGCGACCCCGAGTGCCCTGGACTCCTGCGGCATCGCCATCGCCCCGCTCTCTTCTCTGCCTTCCCGTCCGCTTTTTGTGCTACATCGGCACCGAGACTCGGTGGGCAGACATGGGAAAGGCAGCGTGGCTGATGCCTCAAGAGCAAAAGGTCTGGGGAAGCGCTGCTGAGCCGATGGCACAGGAACCACGGCCAGGACAAAGGAAGGGCTGCGCTGGGCAGAGCAGGAGGCAATGGGTGCAGCAGCACTGATTTGGGAAAGTTTAAGATGATGTGCCATTACATGGTCAGGAAAAAAAAGCAAAACAAAAAACCCCCACAACCCAAATAGCTTTATCTAAACTGTTACCTCCAAACTCTGGAAGCAGGGACATAGGCAGAGCCAAAAAGATGAAAAGGAAATCGGTGCAGCAAAAATCCTCTGTCAATCCCTCTCTCCCCCCCTTAGCACAAAGGTAGTGCAGACAGTACGACATTTCACTTTGAGAAGCACAGGGTGCTCACACCCCCCATGCATTACTGTCACACCACCAAATCAACTTTTACGAACAGGCACTTACAGAGATTCTTTAGGTCTGACACATTGGTACAAGCCTGCATCACAAAAGAACCCCCTGAACACAGGTGCCCAGCTTAATAATGACCATTTAGGTTATTCTCCATATCACAATCTTAGTCGACAAGTGTGCCATGTGTAGTCTTACCCTATAAGGTTTTTCCACAACTCCAGATGAGAAGACATGACAATATGACCCTTAGAAAATTAACTTGGAATGAAATTTAAAAACTCCGTTGTTTTTGGTTTTTTGGTTTTTTTAAGTAATCTAAAAAATTAACCACAGGAATATTAACCACAGAAAACTGTGTACACCTTGTTAAGCTTCAGTCCATAGAATGGGAGGGCTACAAACGACTCAGAAAAGAAGCGTACAGCTGGACCTGAAGTGACAAAGCCTACTTTTCCCTGCTGCCACTTGTGGCAGTTTGTCAAGTATCAAACAGGAGAAAGAGAGCATTTGACAGTAAGGATGTACTGTTCATGTTTCACTTAGATTTGTTTTCATACAATATTTCGTTTTCTTATTTTATATAGACACAAGTTCCTTGCATACTACACTCAATTTTGTTCACGTATGCAACACTTATTTTAAACTAAAATTTTCACACAAGTTCATTAATCCACAGAAGTTTGCCCCACTTTTTTTTTTTTCCCTCCCTGATTTGTATCACCACATCTCACACTTTGCTGCTGTTATAAATTCACCAGAAAAGAATTTAACTTGGAGAGCAAAATAAGCTGCAAGAGCACATAAATTTAGACCTTGTTTCCATGTAGCAGTAATAAAAATTAAAATAACTGAAGTACCATCAAATGTAATTGTAGGAATTCATAGTAGGGCAGCACAAACACATCTTGATCAAGAAGGTTTTTTATGAAATATTATTAATCTCTTAAAAATTAAAAGGATGTCAAATCTCAGAAGAAGAATAAGTGATAGATTAATTATGCTATTATGTAAAGGTTGCATCTTTTTCTGTAGGAATTAAATTAACTGGACATCAGCACAACTTCCTTCTACAGTGAAACCACTTCTTTCATTATTCTGTGTACATCTGGCCATCCCTCATATATTCTGACAGAATCTAAATCCACCATACGTAGCCCTCAATGCTGGACTAATTTTAATGTATAACAGCTAAATATTAACATGCTCGTGTATTGAACCAAGAAATCCTCCCTGTCTCCACTTCCCCTGTCCTTGGCTTACAGCCTGTCCACTCCCCAGAGCATGGGATCCCTCCAGTGCAATGAAGGAATCCTCTGCAGCTCCCTCAAGGACTTTGTTTACCATCACCTACCAGCAAAACTCAAAATATTCCTCATCATTTTGGCCCTACCACACACCACGGGCTAAGTCACTTCTAGATTTAGCTCAACAACTCCTTTACCTCTAGTTCTTACTTTTGGCTTTCAATCTGAATTTTAACTAAAACTTCAAATTCTTATGACCAAGCCTGGCAGGTTCTAGTTAAATACCCAGGTTCACCCAAAGAGATAAAGATATGACTCAGGAGAACTAAAATTGAGGGGTTTGTAGGTTTAAAACTTCAGTTTGTACTGAAGCACTACCAAGGCTTTCCAACGTAGGCAGCTATACACTCTCCAAAATCCCATTCCAGAAGAAAGACATCTGACGCCATGACCCAATCTCACTCCTGTGCCAGAATCTAGGAGGAAGAGGTTGGTCGGGTTCTATTTTTCTTTTAATGTAGGAATTTTGGCTTTCTCTAACCCTTGCAAAATGACAAGCTCTGGCACGGAAGGAGTTTTGCATATGAAATTGATACAAAGCTGCCTATAAAGGCTTGTTCAGTTTGAGTTAGGGACAGAAGTACCATGTGAGAAAGTTCAATTTTATCTACAGAGTCAATATTGTCTCCTTTCTTTTTATTCCTGTTTATCCACCAGTTTTGAATGAAGCAGTTGCTTTTTTTTTCCTAACTTCATTTTCCCCTCAATCCTCCAGGGATCCTGTCCTTTCCATACTGCATTTCCAATTGTTTCATTAGTGTAACCTCTTTCTGTTCATGAGCCCAGCATCAGCTCCCTCCTCTCTTCACACTCTAATTGGTCTTTTTTTTTCATCTTTTCCTACTTCAGTTGATAAGGTGTCTCACTCCACACCACTGAGTCTTCCTTTCCCTCAGCTACTAACTAGAGTCTGAAAATTCGTCTACAATATTTTCTCAAAGCTGCTTGCTTTCATCAACATTAATCAACTCTCCCTTGTTCTGGTGGCCATCCTTGTCCTCTCCTATTTGTAATTCCTTCCTCTAACCTTCCTTAATGCAACGAAATTCACACTGGAAATGCTGAATTCACTCTTCTTTCCCCCTCTGCTGCTTTTTGGCACTATCACCACTTCTGCTTCCAGCATAAAGCTCAAGTTTCTCACCCTCCAGGGCTCAGACCATCCAAGATTCAGCATTAAAATCTACTCCTGTTGGACATTTACACACAGATTACCTGACATTCCTTAGCTTCTCCAAGACTCCTCTCAATAATCAATATCACAAACCTACAACCAGACTCCTCTACTCAAGCACCAAACATTTCACTTTGGATGGGGCCCTCACCTCCCTTGCAAAGCGATTTCCAGGAAGCAGAGCTCAGCACACACTGCACACGCACGGCAGAATGTACAGAATGTTGTGCTCAGTGTTTTGTACCAGAAATAGGCTGGACACACTCGAGAGAAGCAGGTTTGCTACAGCTGCTCCTCAGCAGGAGCACCAGCAGAACAAGCAGCACTTGCACGCCGGCCAACTTCCCTCTGACTTCCAAGAATCTCCAAGCACAAACACCCTCACAAACAGCAATAAAGCCTTAAAGCTTGTTTATTCCAATTATGCTTATGCCAGTCGTGAAAGGATTTTCTTGTGGGGTTCTCTAAAAGAGAGAATCTTTGCCTCAAATTCCAAGTAACAAAACCTCAGACAGACCAGGTCCCCTTTTTCCTCTTCACTCGATACTCACAAAAATTCTCCTCCCCACAAACCTATTCATATTCATTTACTTTGAAGGGGAGAAAAAAATTAGCAAAATTCTCTTTGAAATGTCTTTTATGCACATAAAAAACACTTCTCTTTGCTCTTCTTGAATTATATTAGCCCTATTGAAACTAGTTCTCCAGCTAAGAGACTGTGGTTGTATCTGTTCCTTTAAGACTTAGAATTTTTTCACAAAATTTAAAATCATTTCAAGGTAAAATTTAGCAACATCAAATTTTTAACACTATAATTAAACAAAAATTACTACAAGTATTAGAATTAAAGAAACTGTCGCAGAAAATTGAAGATAAATTACTCTTCAAATTTAACTTATTTTTAGTGTATCTGAATTAGTTTTGCAGTTTCTAACTTGTATTTATGGAGTGCCTGTAAAGACTGTCAGATTAAAATATAAATCTGAAAGACACAAAGAAAAGTTGTTTGGTTTTGGCTTAATTCTGACCCTATAAAAATTGAGACTGGATCTTCTCATAGCTGTGAAATTTTGTGAGAAAATTACACCTTGCTTTGTCAAATCTCAGTATGATATTCATACAGCATGATTTATTTTAATAGAAATAGTATTATTTATTCATTAAAACTACATAGAATAATAACAAAAAAAAAACACCAAAAAAACCAACAACAACAACAAAAAAAACCACCAAACCAAAAAAAAAACCAAACCAAACCAAAAAAAACAGAGAAAGACCTGAAAGGGGATTTTAAACAATTGCTTTTATGTGAATATGGACTTTTTTGCAAATGTGAATGATACATGAAATTCAGCTCTTGGAGTCCGAGACTATCAGTGAGGTCAGAGAACACATAAAGTGCCTGAACATATGGTGCTAAATGCATTCTCAAACACAACTTGAAATCCTACAGACTATTGTCCTGGGGCTTGCAGTACTCCCCAGAATGGTGTCTAATTGCTCTTACACACAGAGAACCCATTTTGGCCTAACTTAATTCTCCAAGCCAATATTTCGTAGCTTCACCCCACCAAACCCAACTTGTCTTCTGTGAAAGGCTTCTCCATGGACATCCCAAGAGCACAAAAGGAGCAGAAACATTGCTCATATCAGCCCAAACAGGTCAGTTATAGCTAGCAGGGGTAAGCATGTGCCCTTCTCTTCAGCCAGAGCCTGGACATGTTTCTACAAATAGTCAGTAGATCTCCAAAACTTATGCTCCATTTCTGTTCAAAAAATGCAGAAAAAATACATCCAAAAGATAAATCTATTCATTAGCAAATACAGTATTTAAATTAAGGGACAGAGAACTGACCAGCTTCAAATAACGTGTTTTTGTAGTGGTTGTTCAAAGCAATACAAAGCCAAGACTTTAAAAGTAACTTACTTTCCTTGAAGTTCAGCTTCTACATCCATAAAACACTCACACTGAATAAAGAGCACAATTCTGTACAAGTCCTGTGCATTATTACAGAGATAAATCAACATTTAAAATCAGCTAAATTGCAATTGCAAAAGTCTTCACATCAAACACTAACATACCTGTTGTTCCTTGCGACTGAACTCAGCACAGTGTAAGTTCTGACTCTCCCAAACCTTTGTATGAGCTCTGACCCACCAGGGCTGCCCCAGCAATGACCCCATGGCTCCTCCCACCCCAGGTGCCAGCTGGGATGGAGATTGCTCTGCTGGAGGACACTAATTGGGATCAGCTGGGAATTTCAGCCAGGCCACCCAACAGCCATCAGGTGCCACCATCAGGTGCCACCATCAGGTGCCACCATCAGTCCTCAGCCAGCACAAGCCACCCCACCCACACACAAAGGGTTCCACGTTTCATTTAGTGCCACCCTCTCACTTGAAAGAGACCCCCAAAGCCACAGCCCTTTCCTCCCTGTGCACATAAACCCCTTCCTGCTCCAGAGACAATCTCGGCCCTTATTAAGGTGTAGCCCAGACCTTGCTGTATCAGCTACATGATGTGCATTATAGATGCAGTTTTACTGCTGGATCTTGAATTCTAACTTGAAGCCAGTATTATTGGTATCAAAATTACACTCCCTAATTCTGGTAAGAAGTGTTGCTAGGGTGTCACAATCTTACCTATCAACAAAAAGCTAAAGTATCAAATCTTGGAACTGCCTTCACTGGAATAATAGTTAGGAGCAAAATTAAATGCAAGGACTCACCAGTAACCTCCAGACAGGGCAATTTCAGGATTCCATAGATAAACAAAACAGCAGAAAAACAAAAGCCAGCCTAACTAAAACCAGCAGCTAGACTACAAATAACAAATAGTAAAACATCTGTAGCATTGTTTCATCCTCCATTTACCATGAGCCACACTCGCTGAAACTGGTGGAAGCCTGAACACTCGGTGAGTGCAGTCCTGGGCTCTCTGAACACAAAATACCTGCAGTGCTGCAGAAAAGGTGGCAGGAACATTTTCCTCAAGGATTTAGTGATGCGTTTCAAGTTAAACTACATTGTAATTTTATCATTGTATCTAACTTTATCATTTTCTACAATAAAATAATACTACAAGAAGGGCAATTGTGGGACTGGATAATCACTTACACCTGATACACACCACTGATCCTCAAAAAATTTATCTTGACACAAAGCCAAGGTGTGCTTTCATGTACTTGTCATTCTTACTTAAATATTTCAGAACCTATTGCAGAAAAGTCAATATGATTTTCAAGACTGAAATAATATGGAAAGAAATACATCTGAAACAAGCAAACTTTAACAGTCTTATTTACCTAAATCTTGCCAAACTAATTCAATTGCCATAAAATACTTAGTCAAGGAGCTAGACAGCCTTGCTGCATAATTCATCAGTCATTTTAATCCTGTTGATGAATATCAGGTTCTCTACAGAAATGCTTTTAAACAATGCTTAAGAAAAATCATTGTTAGTTAGGGAATTATGAGATGTATTACTAACAGATAAAACAATACAGCAAAACCCACCCTATGGCCTCTGTAATGGCAAATGATATTCATAGAAAGAAAACTTATACCCCTGAAGTCATACACAAACTGCAAACGCTAATGCTCTACACAGAAATCTGAGTTAATAGGTTCTCCCCAGCATCTACCTTCACTGAAAAATACTACACACAAAGAAGTATTTGCTCAGTTCTGAGGTTGCTCTAGATCTCAGTTACTTGCAAGCTGAAAGCAAAAATTTGATCAACAAAATGGAGTTGTACACAGTCCTAATTACTAGAGAAATTTTTCGTTTTTTACTGTTTTTACTCTTTTCATATTATTCACCCGTAAATGATTTTATATATTAATAATGACAAAAGTAAATTACATACTTTACTAAGACTGTGAACTAAATAGCAAAGCCTACAAAACACCAGAACTAAGTTTATCTGTGTAATGAGAATTTAAGCATCCTGACTCTTTTATTCCATACATGTTTCCCATACACAGCTTGACCGTCCCTCAGTCAATTGAGAATATGCATGGGCAAAACAACACTGGAATGACTGAGTCACAAAACAAGAAATCTTTGGTTCCTTGTTTTCATTCATTCTTTTATGTTCTCCAGCATTATCCCTGCTCCAACAAAACCTTCTGCCTTCTGCAAAGCTTCAGTGGCAGCAGGAGGGAGCCAAAGGGAGAACAGGCTCCTCTGTGCCCCAGTGCCCTGCTCCCAGTGGCTCCAAATCCCTGACACCAGCACCTGTGCAGGCCAGAGGAACTGGAGCCCAAATCCCTGGGGACAGCTTGGATAGGGCTCTGCCAGTGCCAGGGAATTGTGAGCCAGGGGCAGAGCAATCAGCTCTTCCTGCAGGACCCCCACACAGCCCCATCACATCCCCTGGGAGGGGAGAGATGCTCAGAAGAGGCAAAATCATGAGATTTCAACCATTAACTTCTGAGCGTTATTTAACAGTTTTTAGTCAGATTCGAGCAGGTATTCAGACTGATTTTAAAGGGCCTAAGTCATGTTCATGAAAAAAGTCCCCTCTTTCTGTGGCCACCGATTAAAGACTGCTAGAACCTCTTGAGACTACTGCCTTTCATGCATTTTGAAAAGAAAGTGCAGGGAAATGGCATAAACTCAACTGTTTAATTCCAAAGAGTTTAAATGTATCAATTTAACCTTGAGGATGAATCTCACATTTCTGGGCACTCCCTAACAAAGTGTTGCAGATCCCTCACTATTTGAGGGGTGTGAAAAAGAGGCAGCTGCATCAGCCCAGCTCACCCCTGGCCAGCTCCAGGGGCTGACCTCTCCTGTGCCAATGCTCATCACACCTCACCTGTGTCCAAATTTGGATTCAGTGAGATTCACTTGGGTTTGAGAGTCAGAGGAGCCACCATCTCCTGAGGTGTGCCCGTGCTCCCTTAGTTACACAACATTTTTGCTGTGCTATCACTGTTGTGAGTTAATGCTGGTTTCTGAATCTCCTTATTCAAACTAAACCCAGCTTTACTTGAGTTATGTCCCATGTAATTTTAATTTATGTGCCAGTAACTGGCTACATCATATTCTTGGAGAAAAACAGTAGTCTAAATTTAGGCATTTCTGAGTTTCAAAAGAAGAAAAATTCAAGTGTTCAAGTCCTCAACATTACACATAATTTTTATGTAGCTTTATTGTTAAATAATGACTATGTGGCCTTCTCAAAGTAAGCTTACAAACACAGGTTTACTACTGGCAGTGAAGAAGTGCAATGCAGGGAATAATGGGCTTTTGTGGGGGATGAACATTTTAATTTATTATTGTCTTTATCTGTTGTTGTAAATGTAGTATTTGCTAATATAATTTAAATAACTGAGAGACACCATCTGAAAAATGAAAATTACAGATATATTTAATACAACAAATTTACTGATCCCAAGTAATCAAATGCTTGATTGGTTTATGCCACCCCCCCACAAAAAATGCTGATATGCTTTTTTTTAAATGAAACTTCTGCAAAGTTTCTTCACTGGAGGTTTAAAAAATTAAGTAGCACAAACATATTTTAGCAAGGTTTCCACACTTGCTACAATACAGAAAACTGTAGTGGGGACTGGAGAGGGATGAGGTCAGTGACAGGAAGGAAAATGTGATTACCTAATTCCCATTATGTTGCCAACTCTGACCTTTGGATTCCATTTCAAATCCAGCTCTCGTGTTGCCAAAATAATATACTACAGGATGGATACTGTTTTGCTAATATGATATGTAGATTCCTAATAGGAATTTTCTCCTTACAACTAAATTGCAGTTATGCCAATTATGATATATTTTTATGTGCATGTGGCACAGTATTTCAGAACAGCCTACAGCATTTTTTTTTCCCTTGACATACAAAGAGACTGAAGAAAAAAAAAATCAAAAATTCAAGCTCAATTCCATGTCAGTGCTTGCAACTTGAGTTGATTTTGCACAGCAAATTCCAAATGGTCATCTTCCATTAATAGATTCTTACTAATGATAAAGTGTCAAAATCTTAAAAAAAACTCTTGAAGAGTGTATAAAATGACATTCAGTTCAGCAATAGAGGAGCAAGATACATGAACAAGATTTGATTTGATATTAATACTTAAGAAGTAGGAAAAACATTCCAAATGGCAGCTGAGTGATGCAAACCATGCTACCTTCATCGGAAATGGGAATTCTGACAAAACAAAATGATAGTTTCTTTCCAAAAGTAAGCTATGAAATATTGATTGCTGCAGTATGCTGCTAAAAGCTGGGCCTTCTAACCCTTGGTCATGATCATGAGAAGGAAAACAGTGAGATGAGTTACAAACTCACATTAATTGCATGTGGAAGTCACCTTTTTAAGCTGCTTAATTTACTGTGGAACTGGAGGGACACAAGGAGCTGAAGAGAGGGCAAAATCCATCATTTTTAACTTGCTTAAGAAATGGTTTTAAGTGACTCTTTACAGAGGAACTATAAAAATATCCTTTATAGGATAAAGAAGCTAAAGTAGCAGGTGAGTCCACTTGAGCCCAGCTGGAAACAACCAAGAGAGGGTCACCTGGCCACACCTCAGGTGCAGCAGCACTAAAATTCACTCAGTGATGATCCCATCATCGAGGCTTCTGCTCTGAACTGCTGCTGTTTGTTATTGATACTTGCATTCAGAGGCACGGGAGAGAAAAAAAGATCTGTTTGTCAATGACAGCTTCTGATAATGCTGCAAGGAAATCATCAGAAAAAATGGGAGTTATCTCCAGATACAGATGATCTCAAAAATGGGATATCCTTCCATTAAATATATAATCTTACTCTTTGCTTTCATCTTGAAGCACTACAAGGTTTTAACACACTGGAAAATACACTCAAAGATAATCTCTTCTTCCACTGAAATGTGGGGCCCTTGCATTTTCAAAAATTAACCCAATGATTAGTCATAATGCTCTGAAATGATGAAAAAATAAAAACAACAAACATCCCATTTCAAACAAAAAGTTGTGAAGAAAATATTTTAATTATTAAAGCAGGGCCTTGACTGGATTTACTGGGGATAATTACCTCTAAGAAAACATTCTGAGCCAGAACTGATTAGAAAGTGGGAGAATTCTTCACAAGCCAGTACCCACACACTCACTATGTCATCTAAGTGTCCCACCTACTGAATTCCTGAAAGAATTCTTCATGTCAATGAATGTAAAGAGAAAAAGGTTTTGCAAAGCAAGAAGATAACTGACTCTTAAACACAAAAGTTACAGAGGCATTAGAAATTTGGAGGTTATTTTCAGATTTTGCGTAGATGAATAAAATTTAGGAGCAAATTCCCTTGATGTCTGTAGATCAGAGAAGTGGATATACTAAAACCAGTAATCCAGTTGATAAAGGAAATATTAATCTTTAATTGCTCATGGCATGCAGGATTTGTGGCAGAAGCCCGCTACTTTGTTGAGTCTATTTCAAGAAAAACATTCTCAGAAATCTCAGACTGAAACACAAAACCACCTCAATTGTTTTCTTTCTCCAAACAGGTGTGAAATGCAGCTCAGCTGAAAACAGTGCCGTTCTGACTTGCAAGTGAATTAAGCTTCATAGAATGATAAATAAAACGTTCAGTAATGTGCTTTTGGTGTGACTGAATAAGGCATCTGGATAAAATTGAGAACTACAGGAGAACATTAAATCAGTTTAAAAACATGCATGAACTTCAGAATGATGCTGTCATCACATTATTTATATTCCAGACATACCAAAGAGCTATTATATTTCAGGTCTTTCATGGCAAAACAAAAGCTTTACACAAGTAATATTAAGTATTTAGATGCTTTCATGCAGGATTTATTAGTTCATATTTTGCCCTGTCTCTATATTTCTTTCAATTTCAACTGTATTTTTTTGTCATTTTAGCTTTATACTGTTTGGTACATTTGTTTTGTTATCTATTATCTGATGAACAATCTGAATTCACGCAGAGCTGGATATGGCTGAGAGAACTTATCCTCCCTAGATCATCAAACTAAACAAAAGCAGGAGCCAAAGAAACACAGTAGAAAAACCCCTCATTTTCGTACTATTTAGACAAAAATATCTTTACACACCTTTAATGTTTATCTGAATTAACCATGTCATAAAACCCAATTAGTTTATAGAACAGCCAACAGCAGAGGAAGTTATTTCACACAGTAAGACATAAACTGTCTTTTGAAAGATTTTTTTCAGTACTCTTCCTTTACAAAGACATATAAACTTTCACCATAAAGATAAATATGTAAAAGAACATATTTCCTTGTGTTTCAGACAAATTTTATAAATTAAATGGTCACCAAAAAAATTAAATAATTAAATTTTTCTATAATCATCAAAATTTATTCTTTCATCTAACTTTTACAACACAGGCTTCACCAAGCTTATCTCCTTGATCAGGGCAATGCTGCTCTTTCTGGGTTTCCTATGATTGGGATTTTTACAGCATTAGCCCAAAAATGCTGCTGTTAAACTTTACTGCATCTACCAAGGCAGAAACACTTTTCAAACTGAAATTTTCCACTTGTCCTTAACTTTTGCTCTCTTGTTCTGTCAACTATTCTGAGTATAGCCATCAAACCTTTTGCATAGTAACTTTTTAAAATTTGCTTCAGAGCAGCTAAATGTACTAAGCCATCAAAATGTCAGAGAATCAACAGCTCCAGCTCAAATCTTTCTCCTTTCATGATGATCTCTGTACCAATTTAACAAACTTTTGCCTATAACCACATATGTTAATGTAGTATAAACCTACAGTTAAGTATAATTTCATGTTCTATTTAAAGGAATTAAGCAAAACAAACAAACAAAGCCTGTCATCAACTAAACACCTACCTGCAAAGAGGCTCTGATTTAAAGCATATTTGTTGGTAAACAAATATAAATTATATTGTAAGATTTGCATAACCAAGATTGATTCAATGTACAGAACAAATCAAATTATTCAGCCGTGGCTGTTCCTGTGTGGTTTCAGGGATTTTCTGGCACTAAGGCACAGGGCAATGGGGTTTGCTGGTGGCTGTCACACACCTCTTGGCAGGACTTCAGATGATGCTCAGGCATTTCACAAATTGTTGTTCTGTTCATGTGAAAAGGGCTTTTGATGGCCAAGAACGGAGCAGTAAGTACAGAGGGAATAACACAACCCCAAAGTTGTCCAGGAAAACTGGACTGTTCTCCTTGAAGCAGATTTCACAGAACTCCTCACACAGAGCTCTTAATCATCTGACCCAAAAGAACTTTGTGAATTCCTCTCTTCGAGAAGTGGGAAATGAGGTGCTCAAAATGTTCCAGTGAGCCTCAACACAGAACTGGATTAACTCATATTCCAAAGTGTGATGATAGGGTAGATGAAAAAGGTAAAGTATAAAACCAGCAAAGATTATACACCACCATCTTATAATAGGTGTAAAAATGCACATGCATTGATTCAGCAGATGATTATTCAAGCATACAGTAATTAATCTTTATTTTGATAGAAGCAACAGAGAGAAAAGACAAAATCTGAAGCTACTTTGAATTTATCCTATCAAATCCGTTCAGGACACATGAAAGATTTTATGATCAGTCTGTTGGTTCAAATATTCTCATAGTGAATTATGTTTCAGGAGTCCCTACCTTTTGAAACAGAAGGTAAGTTTCCAAATCCTTATTATACATTAATTACACCTTATGTATTTTCATACCTAGGCAGCTATAGGAAAATTACCTTACTAGTTTTTACAATAAATGCAAAATTCTGTACTTGAGAAACCACCCACATGTAAAAGCCGCTAACACAAATGCTGACAATCAGTCTGACATCCAATCTGTTTCCAGCCTACAGCCACAGAAATAGAGCACTGCTCACTCCAAAAAAAGACCACTAACATTTTCCCTGGTTTAAAGTACATTAAAACTTCTTTTATTACTCAGAAGCTTTGCCCCTGCTTGGTTCATGCTTCCTCCAACTCATTCACATGTACAATTAAAAGATAACCACCTAAAGTTTTTGTACTGGGGTTTCAAAAGAGTGATAAGGCAGCAGACTGTCACTGAAATTCAAGGCATTGAGTTCTTAATAATTTTCTTTAATAGCCATAACTGTAATTTGAGTACATCAATGACAGCAATTGAGCCATATGAATTATGTGTTGATTTCCAAATAACCAGTAATAAAAAATTGTAGGATATTGTATCTCTCAGATAAGAGAGAAATGAAAAGCAAAAGGAAAGACAAAACATTTAAACAACGTGAATACTCTAAAGCATGAATACTCTAAAGCACCAATGTCTATTAGAATTCAAAATATCTTTGTGATATAGCATATAAAAAGGGGTTTAATGAAACAGTAATAAGTTGTTTGAATAATTTGTCCTATGAACTGCAAATCACAAAATACCAGGAAGATTTATTACTCACAGAATACAGGGGCATTCTGGGAGTGATAAATTCCTGAGGGGTTGGGAGAAGAAAAAACCTTAAAATCAGACTTTAACCATTACTCAAAGCAATGCAAAGCCAAAACCTAGTAACACTGAAAATGCACTCAAAGTGATGCAGCCTGGTAAGGAAGAGGATCAAAACATCACCCAGGGAGGAGGCTGGGGAACAACTGGTGGGAGGGAGTTTTAGGGGAAAGGACATGGAAGAGCAGGAGGACAAGTGAACATGGGATAACAACGTGCCCTGGCAGCAAACCACACGTGCAGCACTAGGATGTGTCAGGAAGGCCCTGGGGAGCAGATCCCAAGGGATGGGATCCTTCCCCTCTAACCCAGCAGTGGTGGGGCCCCGTGGGGTTCTGTGCTCCCCGGGATAAAGGAGATGCACAGGGTGCAGCCAGGCCAGCACAGGCCCAGGAGGATGGATCAGGGAATGGGGGATTGGACATTCAGGAGAGGCTGGGACAGCTGGGGCTATTTAACCAGAGAAAGAAAAGGCTCGAGGGATCTCACAAATGTACATAAATTCCTGAAGGGAGAGAGGAAAGAAGATGGAGCCAGACACTTCTCAGTGCTGGCCAGGCAAATTAGAAGAGACAATGGCCACAGACTGACTAAGGTTGCATCCTATTTAAATATCAGAGACCCTTTGTCCTGGGAGGAGAACCTGTCAAACACTGGAGCAGTGTTTCCATACTGGCTGGGAGTTTGTGGAGACACCCCAAACCTGGTCCCTAGGTACCTTCTCCTTCAGCTGATCCTGCTTTGTGCAGTGGATGGATTCAGCAATCTCCAGAGGGCAGCCCGTGTCACTCTGTGATTCCATGATATCAAAACTCTGAGTCTTTTACTGAGTGTTGGAATAATCAGCCACTTACCTTTCATCCACTACCAAACAAATGTCAAAGTATTCAAGCCTCTGTGGTATATTGCCTTTAAATCTTTAAAAATTCAGTTGCAGCTGCTCCCTCTGATAATCAGAACCTTCCACTGCCTATGTTACAAATTAATTAAAAAATATATATGAAAGAATCAAGAAAAAATAAAGGGAAAAACTGTGTTGAGTTTACGTGGCAAGGCTTAGGGAGTGAAATCTCTGAAGCACTGAAGTGTAAAAAGGTGAAGTGAAAATATTTAGATCATCTATAATAAGGAGAAGGAGAGTGAAGAAAGAAAGAAAGAACTAAGAGGTAATACTGCCAAGGTAAAATATTTCAGTCATGACACACTTGGAATTTCAAAACCAAATTATTCTAGGATAAGGCACCTAAACATTTAACTCTGAAATAACTACAAAGATCTATGCATGTGGATCTCTTATGACATAAAAACCTTACATTGCACAATGCCAATTCTCCTGTCAAAATATTTACAATTTATTAAAAATTTTAAAACTCTGCTGCTGCTAAAAAGTAAATTATATTTATGATTAAATATTGTTATTTCTTGTTCTCAGCAATGATTACTGAACCTAAAGAAATGGACCTGAAGGTTTTAATAAGAACTCAGAGAGCAACAATCCTCTTTTGTCCAGATCAACTCTAGACACGACTTTGCTCTTACTCATAATTCCTCATGCAGTGACAGTGGTATCTTTTTAACAGCTTTAGCATGTACTGAATGCATGACAAACATAGGATCCTGTAACTTAAAGAGGGAAAAATGCTTTAGTTCCAAGACAGATGATGGCTTCTGAAGTCTTTTCAACCTCCTCCTACCCACTGTGTTTCATTTCAGAATGCAGCACTATCACACAAAAAAGAAGCCTTGCTCTGTCCATGGGGTAGCAGAGTGAACGTGTGCTCATCAAAACCCTTTATTGTCTGCCCTAAATTGGGCCTTTCCTGCCATGTATGACAGCTGAATCATAAACACAATATCCTGTGAGCTTTTTTTTAAGCTTTGGAAAGTAATGTTTTAAATCTACAGCTCACCTCAGATGTCTCTCTCTGATCAATATATATTTAAAGAGTTTTCCCTGAATTAATTAGCACTTTTATTTCATATTTACTACTGTGCTACTTTCACTTCAAAACAAAAAAAGATTTTGTTCACAAGATCTCTGCTTCACACAGATTTTTCCATCGTACTGAATATTCACTCTTGAAAACAGAAGAAGTGGAAGCTCTCCAGTGTCAGTGTTTATCCCCCTACCCCACCCATACACGTGCAGCTATTTGTGTATAATCACACACCTTTAATGCACAGACAGCTAATTACTGGCTAACCATAAAGATTCCCAGTTCCTAGGTTCAGTGTGCAGTTTCCAGTGGCTCCACCATCACTGGAGGCCACTCAAATTATTGCAGACCCTCTTTAATGCTTTGGATTGGTTATGCCCACCTTGAGAAGTCTGAGTACTGATAGCATGGCTAGAAATTATTCCTACTAAAATAAGAATTATAAATGTAAAAAGAAGCAATCAGTCAATATTTGGATGTATATCTAGATATATTACTCAGATGTAACACATTGATAGCAATAATCACATGGAAGAATTTGGTTTAAATCCTAAAAATTTAACTTGCCAAATGCTTTGAACCTGCCTGTGTGGAATGCCATTGCAAAGAGAACACAACAAGAATTTGGCTACTGAGCAGATGCGACTTGGGAAAAGTTAGAAAAATTATTGAAGTTGCACTATTAAAAACACTAAAATAAGCACTTTGGGATGTACGGAAAGCAAACACTTATTTTCATATTCCTATGCTGTGTTCTGGTTTTACTTTGCCCTGGTTTCTTTTGCCTCCTTCCTTGGTCTCTCCCTTTTTCTGGTCCAATCTGCCCAAATGCACATAATATACACATTTTCATAGAAACATGCACACATACATACACACACACACATATATATATATAAAAGCAAAAACAACCTTGTGTGTATGTGTGTGTATGGAAATGCCCATGCTCTTTCTACACTCATTACCAACCTTCCCCATGCAAGTCAGCCAAGAGCCCTGCTATGAAGAGAGGCAAAGGGAAGAGAGAGGAACACTTTCTCTACAGCCCCAAAACAATGCTGCTTGCCCAGCTTTCCCTCCCTTTGTGGCTGACAGATGCCAAGCTGAGGAAGTGATTTTCCAGTGATGGCATCTGGCTCCTTGGCACACTCCACTGATATTTGTGTTGGCTCCTTTGCCATGGCCCCTGGGTCTGTTAATGGGTTAAGTTGGTGATAGGATGCTGTCTGATCCTTTCTTTTAACTCACCTTTGATTCTAGGCAATTTCTGTCAGAATAAAGCTGCTCTTCATCCTCCTGAAATCTTTGTGCTTTAGCTGGTGCATGTAATGATGTCATTTTGGACGGTCCTGTTGTGCTAATGGATGATTTGGATAGGGCAAGCCACTTCTTTGTGTATTTTACACTTAAAAAATTATGTCTGCCAAAACTTATTAACACAAATACTTTATTCAAGGACACTGTTTTTTATTGTGATCCTAAAAAAAAAATAAGAAAGAGCTAAAACTGGGAAAGTACCATTACCATGATAAAAAGCAAGCATTATCAAAATCTGATTATATTTCATTATAATTCCTTGTGTTCAAAAAAACCACTAAAAATCATAGTATCCTTCTCTATATATTGCAGGAAACGTTGATGCAAATTTTATAGTTTAAAGTAAGAAGTCAGTGAGCTGCTTGAACACATCACAAAAGGTAACTCCAACGGGCTTATCTCACAACAACATGGTTCCTAGTCTAGAAATATCAGTTTATATGACAGTAATTACTAAAACAGATGGGCAAGGAGCCAAAAAGCGGCATCACATCGACAGTGGGCTGAATGCAACCGGGAGCTGTGGAGCAGAAAGGAGCTGTGCCAGATTGTGTGGCAGCTGAGAGTCTCATTGGTGACCATTTGCTGTGCAATCTCAGACACATCTAAAAAATTATGCATTCCCCATTGATTTCATGCTAAAATGGTAGAGGGAAAAAAACAACCCCTCTGTCTGAACTTGAACACGGTACCTGCTGACAAGCTTCTTCCTTTGAGTACTCAGGATTTTCCTCCTTGCACTTCCATGTTCCTATCTGCCATTCACAAGACTGGCTACACATTTTAGATCCACAGTGTCAGGTGTTACATGAGTGGCAGTCAAAACAACAAGAGAGGTCTGCAGACAGAATTAACCAATAGACTCAAAATATTCCTAAAACTTAGCCCAAAAACCCCACCACATACTATATCTTTCCTTCAGGAAATCTATTTAAAAATACTGGCAAAATATAGGTAAGCAGCACTTGGCTAAAATAAACAGAAAAAAAGAATCTAGACTCAAAAGACCAATGATCCCTAAAATGATTAAAGAAATGCAAAGCAAACCCAGAATTCCTTAACTGTATCCTATTACCATCTGATTTTTGGTTTTTTGCTTTTTTCCCAAAAAGTAGTTCACACAAAACTTTGATTTAAATCTTTCTGCTGACTAGTCAACCTCTGTACATTTTAGAAAATACATTTTTCTAATTATTATTGGAATTGGCCATCATTATGAAGAATACTAAAAATCCAGCTGAGCTGATTGAGATCAATATTCGTATGAATTGTTCTCTAACAGCAATTAAGAGTTTGTCATTGTTAAGACTAGGACAGCAACAATAAAGCATTATCTTCAGTCCAGTCTGATAGCTCATGTTATTGAGATTATGAACAACTTTTAATAAAGAAATCTTTTGGATATAAAGGGGTTGGCACTTCCTTCTGAGTCTCTCACCAGGCTGTTCAGGCAGGCAGCCTTGCAATTAATCTTAGCAGTTCATTCATTTTCCCAACATCCTTGCCTATTGACTCCTACAGAAGAGTGCTCATCCACTCACTTGGTTACATTAATTATACAGAGGAGATAAAGCCAAGGAAATCTGTGAGACACCAGAGACTCCATTAGTTTTCTGTGTAAATTCCAAATTTGTTTCATGTAAACAGAAGGAGGCACATCACTGCCACTGGTGGGTCCCTGATCACATGTGCAAGTTCAGCTGGAACCACAGCTCCTCTGAGACTGGGACAGCAACCCCTGCATAAGACCCACCACGAGATCTCAGATGCTTTACCTGCCTCTCAGAATTTTGGGGGCAATAAAGAGCCTGTAAAACACTGCAAAATTGCATCAGATTTTCCCACCTGGAGCATTTCTACATGTTAAACTACCTTGGGTTACCTAGGATTAGTAACACTAGAAAGAAGCAAAGAAGGTATGAAAAGGTCAGTGGTGGGGCAAACAAAAAGTAGGGGTGTGGTGGGAAAGGACAAGGCAAAGGGAGAAGAGTAAATTATTTACAGTGTAGAATAGTTTTGATTTACCTGGACTTCTTTACATTGACCTCTGACTGCAACTATATTTCCTCTTGCTTTTTTTCCTTCACAACACCTAAAAAGCAGCCCAGAGATGAACTAAATAATTATTGTGCACACTTCACTTTTGTCTCAGTTCCAACAAAACTTGATACCATTCCAGAGTCCAGATTTTTCTTGAAGAAAGTGATCTTAAATTCTTACAACTTAGCAAACATGTATGATATATTATACACTTTGCCCAAATTAAAAAATGTCCCCTACATGTGCCAATGGACTCCCTGCGTGAGGCACCATATTTATTCTGCATAAATTGAAAGCAAGCTACTTTTTCAAGGTGGGGCAACAGAGGTCTGAGGAAAAGAGCTGTCAGTGTGAGCAGAAAAATCCCACTCTCACTTGCATCACAGCATGCAGACAAATATTTCTGTTTTTGTGTGCGTGTAAAACTTGGCACTGTTTCACAGAATATCAATTTTGCCAATTTAAAAATGTGAAATTAGCAATTTGGACATTAATTCGGAGAATAATTTGCATATACATGTATGTATATACATATATACACAAACATATGTATACCTGCATGAAGGAAAAAATCCCTTGCATCAATCAGTGGCTTGCAGGAAAGTGAAACAGTGAAGATCCTGGTTTGCTGCCTTTAGCCAGTTAAAAGAAATTAAAATAAAATATTGTTAAAAAGCAAGAACTAATCTTCAGCTGACAACATAATGCTCATCAGTGCAGTGAATTTTTCATTAGCCTAAGAAGGAAAAAAACATATATGCACATATACAAAGAAATATATACATATATATATAGTATAAATATATAATTCTGTAAATCCACAATTAAGTCTGGTTAAGTTTAGGGGACAAGAAATTGATAATCAGTTTGTATTTTCTCTAGTAACACAAAGTCATTCAAAAGAAGAGTTTAAAAGGAGTTAACTGAGTATTTCAAGCCACTGCAAAATCAAAGTGATAAAACAATTTGGAACCTCTGCTCTGGCTCCTAAAACAGATGGTGCACCCAGTAAAAGAGGGGAGACATCTCTCACACTGGGAAATCAAATTCTTACCTGAGCAAAATCCCAATTTAAGTGAAGCAAAGGTTGTGTGAGTGCTCATGGATTCTGTGTGTTAAGGAAACTTTCTAATAGAGAATGCTTCTGTTAAGGAGCTGCAAAGGGATCTATTATATAACATAAACCCCACAGTCCCTGAACATACAGACAAGTGCAGCTTTGTACTTGAAGTGGGACTCCGTCTATGAGAAAATATGTGAGAATGAGCCGTTCTAAAAATTATTTTATAGAAAAAATGTGTTAATATCAGTTGTTATAAACTATCTAGTTGATGTTTCTATAGGCCACAGCTTTAGGATAATCCTTATAATTACCAAACCTCCTGAATGGAAGCAGACACAAAGCAAGGGAGTGACACAGGCAGCTGTCACTGTCCCAAACCAAGGTGAGCAGAGTGGATCTGCTGGAAAGGTTTGGTTACAGGGTGGTGTTGGTAGGGGGAACACAGAAATCACAGAGAACCTTCAAAGGCTCATTAAGCAGTTTGGAGTTTCCTGTGTCTCCTAGGATGGCTGAAGAGAGGGGAGGGAGGAAGTAGATTCATGTTAAGAACAACATTAACAACAGTGTCTGTTTAGATCATTCACCTTTCCTTAACAGAAATAATTGTTACATGCTAAACAATGTCAAAGTCCCAACTGCAGAGCAAATAATCATGAAGATAACCATACAGAAACGCTTTTATGTTGGTTGTTTTTTTTTTTAAGTTTGAATCATCATTTGGCTTTCTCTTTTTCAGTTCTGAAGTCCTCTTGGGTCTGCCCTCGCCTCTTCTCTTTCTATGAACTTGGATAAATGGTATAGTACTGATTAAGTTCACTAAATCTTAGAAATTATATTAATAGGAATATTTTCTACTTTTTTTTTTTTTACTCTATCTGGCTAATTACAACCTGAAAAGCATACATGCTTTTTATTAAAAGATGAAGCAAGACTATTCTACTGAAAGCCATTGCTGTTCTGCTTTTGTCCAAAAGCACCATCACACCAAGAAAACCAGGAACAAGGTAATTATTTGCATGTAAACCTCATAAAAAGGCAATAATCTAGATGGAATATCCACAGTTTAATATATAAAAAGTTATTAAAATATTAAAATGTAATTAAAATGAAAATATTTAAATGTAATCACTGGGCACTTATAAGACAGTTCACAAATGTATGCAAATTACTGGGGTTTTATTTATTTATAAATAAATATGTTCACATACACCAATGTAATCTAAAAAGATATTAAAACAACATGAAATAATCTTAGTACAGTAATTTTATCCATTGGCTCAACACAACTTTTTGCTCTTAATACTAATAAAAGCAGGAGAAATAATCTCTATATTCTTCACCTGTAAACAAATATACTGAAATAAGTGCATTATGTTTTCATCCATTTGATTAAACACATATTCTATTCATAACTAAATAAAAATATTTATGTACTCATGTGAACTGTGGGATAAAATGTTTGTACTTCCATTCATTTTAAATACTGGAAAGGGGTTCCTGTGACTCCCAGCATGAGGGGTTTGAGAGTGAGTGATGCTGCAGTACTTCAGAGCACCTGGAAAAAGGTCAGAGGGGCTGACCCCGGTGGGATAAACTCTATCAACAAACAAGTGTCTGACTGAACCACATTTCATTGAATAATACCTGCAAATGTGACTCCAGCAAAGCTCCAATATCTCGCACACAACCAGAAATGCAAAGAGACATTTTCAAGAGCCAGGGCAAATGCTGTGGGTGACTTTCCCTGGCTTTCACCAGGCGCTGCCATTAGAGTGCTTTAGCTTCCATTAAGTTGTCACTTCCCTGTGCTGCCAGCTTTTCAAGGGGGACGATTCGTTCTGACAGAAGCACGGCCTGTCACATGCACTCACAGTTCAGTGGGAATGAGCAGGAAAACCCCCAGAGCTGATGGATTTATTAGCGATTGGAGCTGGCACATATATTGTACAGAGCAAGGTAATTAATAAGCTCTAACCTGTCCACCTCAAGCACCTCATGTTTAGTTGCACAAACTTAATTCAAGGCACACAAATGTAAAACATACAAAGCTGTTCTTTCATTGGATTTTGAACATTAAATTTGTTTAATTAACCCTTATTAATTATGACAGTTTTGTAACAACCGCATCTAGTTCAGACATATTTGTAATAGGTAGGAACTGACACACTGCCCAAGAGAAAAGGCTGATCTCATCCAGAATCACAGGGGCAAACACTTAGGGAAGGAACATAAGAAATGTCCTGTGAGCATGGCCCTTGTCCTCAAAATACATCCCTGCAGCCAGGGACTCCGAGCTTCCTGAGCCAGAACTCGTACACAGTCACTGGACCCATCCTGCTGGATCCCAAATAAATTCTAAGTGCCACAATTCTGCTCCATGTGAAAAAAGTACTTTGTTATGCTAATATTGAACTTGCTGGCTGACAATATCACTGAGTGCTAATGTTTACAGTGTAAAACATTCTATTTTCTTTGAAGCATTCCTGATTGTATAGGCCTCTCTTTTCACTTCTCTGTCGTCATTCCAGCTCAAGAACCCTCATCTATTTAAGATGTCATCCAATAAAAGATATTTTGTACTTCTCATCACCTTCACTCTTTCTACCTATTGGACGTCTGGGTGGCCAGAAATATGCTTGCTGTACAAAACATGAATGCAAGAAGGATTTCAGCATTAAAGATCTCCACATCATTCCAGTTTTCCATCAGAAATTATGACCATCAGTCTTCAATACATTCATTGTACTTTATATTTTCTTGATAACAGTTAATGAGTTATTAATTATATTTTATCCTTGGCCAGATCCAATAAAGGAACTTGGTACAACCTGAAGACAAATTATTTAATTTAGCTTGCTGCTTTTGGCTGGGAGAGAGTTCATTTTCTCCATGGCAGGTAGTATGGGGCTGTGGTTTGGATTTGTGCTGCAAACACAAGGAATCTCTGACAAGACAGGGAAGTTTTTGTCACTGCTGAGCAAAAGCAGAGCCAAAGCTGCTTCTGCTCCTCACCCCACGAGCCAGGGGCTGGGAGTGCACAAGGGAGTGGCCACAGCCAGGACAGCTGACCCCAGCTGACCCAAGGGATATTCCAGAATATCTCATGCCATGCTCAGCATAGAAAGCTGGAGAAGGAGGAAGAGGGGGATGTTTGGAGTGACGCCGTTTGTCTTCCCAAGTCACTGTTCCACGTGAAGGAGCCCAGCTGTCCCGGGGTGGCTGAACACCTCCCTGCCCATGGGCAGTGGGTGTGAATTCCTTGTTTTGCCTTACCTATTGAAGTATCTTTATCTCAACCCAAGGGCTTTGGGGTTTTTTACCAATTCTCCTCCCTCCCCGGGCAGGCAGCAGTGGGGGCACTCAGTGAGCAGCTCTGTGGTACTTAGTTACTGGCTGGGGTTAAACCACAACCCTTAAGTAATATTTCATCTCTTTACAATCTTGAATGAAGCACTGAAGAGAGTCAACATTTTTTCCGAAGCAGAAGTCAATTAGAGAAGATACAATTATACACAGAATCCTCACAGAAGTAAGCCACAACGTAGTTTCTTCTTATAAATCCTTGTGGAGGATTTTGTCCTTTCTCTCTCTCTCTCCTACTGCATCTTCCCTGCTGGAACTCAGTCGCTGTCCTTCTGGATTACAGATCTTCTGGAAGTTGTCCTACTGGGCTGCAGCAGAAGGCACTTGGGCCACAGCAAGGGTGGCAGAGAAAAGCACATGATGTCAGAAGGGAGGAAGCTGGGAGAGAAGAGGCACTGCTATGCTCGTGGGGGCAAGAGCCAGGGCAGAGGCAGAGCAGAGGCAGCTGGCCGAGAGGGAAGGATGAACTGGGAACAGCCAGAGAGTCCTGAGCACCACCACAGCAGAGACTTGGCCCATCAGTAAGGACAGAATAGAGCCCATTAAACATTTTGAAAGACAAAATCTAGGTTATAAGAAGGTTAGGCAATATAAAGATGTGTAGAGAGAACACACAAGAAAGACTAGAGGCGGGTATGTGAGAGGCTAAAGACAAAAACAAAAGAAGAGATGCAGAGGGGAGGCAGCAAAAAGATAAAAAAAAAAGAGAAAATATTGATTAAATAACTACTCAACAATATATGTCTCTTAACATATAGTAGAAGGAGTCCACCACAGTCACAATAAACTGTCTCTAGCTGGTTTTGCATATTAATATTCTTGGGTGCACAGTTATTGGATACTTCTGGTTTCACCTTTAACATTCCAAGTGAAGGGACACATAATTCTCTGTTGTGGTGATAACTCAGAGCAGACATGACCATTACAAAGGTCAATCGTTCAGCAAGTTTAGCATAATCTTTATTGGCTTCTAATTATTACTTTTAGCTTTACCACGTTTTGCTTCCTTAATTACAATTCTGACGTTTTTTAAGATTTATTTAAGATGCTGAGGTGCAGAGGCTCATAGATAAATCTTGGTGATTTGCTTGCATACAACATGAAATGGTAAGCTGGATCTAACCTCATGCAGTACTTGGGCTGAAATAAAATACTAAAAATTGATTATTGTCAAAATTCAAATCATTTAGAATCAACCAAAAGTGAAGAAGATGTATTATTTTCTTATATAAAGATATTCTAAGCTAGCTGGTGCCAGTGAACAGTCAAAATTGCACTTCTGTTATTACACACAGACTTTAACCTAAATGATGCTGGCCTTCTAACTTCCAGTGCCCATTAATTCTTTTCACCTATAAATTGCCTTTACAGGTTTGGAGTTTTGTATTCTTCGAAAACTCAGTCTTACTTAGAAGGCTTTTAGGATAACTCTGCTTGATGAAAGAATCTTCTGAAAAAAATTGAACCTGAACTGCTCTGAATTTTCTACACATACATCTCAAGGTAAACAGAATGCTTCACGTAAAGCACAGAAAAATGTCACCTCTTTACTTCCCTGTTATTGTTACTTCTGGGATAGCTGGAAAAAATCAAGGTTGAGTGATGCCTCATCTTGCCAGATAGTTGTGCTACTTGGAATCAGCATCAGAGGAAAATTAGTCAAGTTTTCATTAAGCGTAAATATGAAGTACAGAAATGCTCAGCTGAAAAAATGAGTTCTGACAAACTTGGTCAAGTAGCAAGCAGTAAACTGCTTCTTTTTTTTCCGTATTTGCTCTAAAGTGCTTGTTACATTCTTTAACGTGCCTAATAGCTGCATTGAAAATACAATTTATTTATTAACAAGCAGTATTTCCATTCTTTGACAGGTTCTCCACCCCCCCCCCCCCCCGCCAAAAAAAAACCCTCAAAACTTTCAACTAAGCTCATCAATTACTCTTAACACTCTAAATAGTTGGCAATGTTTACACAACATCCTTTCAGAGTTATTCAGCTCGATCTTGCAGCTCATTAAAAGGATCTCTATTTATTTGCTGTGTGTTACAGTTCTTCACTTTGGCACAACACGCAAAAAGGAAGCCAATTTTACTTTTCCCTGTGGTGTTAATTGGTAGAGCATGCTGCCTGCCTCTTCATTAATTATGTCAATGTGTATGAAACTTTCATTTTCATGGCAGTGTATTAACAAAGCTTTGCAATGAGGCTGACAAAAAGCCAGCAAACTCCAGTTTATAAAAAGTGGGTAATGAAGGCTAGCAGTGGCCAGAATATAATATTTATTTCAAAAAGCAGCTTTTTTCCTCCTTATCCCTTTCAGAAAACATCTAAAGCAAGCACTTACTGAAGTAAACAAGATCAACTTTGCTGCTGAAAGTAAATAAATCTCCATGTAACGCACAGATAATGGATCTGGAAACACTATAACTTCACAGAGCACAAAGAATGAGAGAAGGACCTTTAGCCCAGCTGAAATGGTTTTGCTCCTAAAACCATTTCCAGATAATTTACTGATCTCATCCCATCAAGTGTATAGAAATCACTCATTGCTTGATAGCTCACTGAACACCGGGGCTTTGTCTAAAGACAAAACTACCACTGGCACAGCAAAACCAGGCACAGTCCATATGAAATTCCTCTGGATGCCTTTAGCCTGTTTCTGTTTACTCACTGCAAGTGTTGGTAAAAGACTGATACTGAGCTTTTCTCACTAGCTTTTTTTTTCCCCTAAAAATAATTAAACAAAGCAAAACAAAAAACAAACAAACAAACCCAACACCAAAACCAACCAAAAAAAAAACCCCAAAAAATTCTTGATCAGCTCTCCATGCCTTCATATAGAGCACGCTGAATTTCACTACACCGGGGAGACTGCTGGGAGACAGAGACTAAAGCAACAAATGAAGTCAGTGATAAGCTACTTCAGTTCTTTCTGGAAATTCTGAAATGCAAAGCGTTAAAATAGAGCGGTGTTGTATTGTAGGAGATGTATAGCATTGCAAACTATAAATGAAATACCTTGAGCAGTTACCATCTCACATTCACAGAATTACAGCTCACAGTCTTGCAACTCATGCCTAGAGAAGCTTTCATGTTACCACAGAGCTTGTAAATACTACAGACAAAAGTGCCTGTTTCTCACCCCAGGTTATCTTCTGACTGATCAAAAGACACGTTTGTCACTGGCTAATACCTCTATTTGAAGGATTAAAGAAACTCCAAACAAACCCTAACAAAACAAAAAACCCCACAAAACCCCCACAAACAACTGAATGTACATTCCAATCTCTGATATAAGCCCTTTCATTCTGCACTGTATATTTGGGATGTCCTTAAACTAATTCTTTGCAGTGAGATCAAGTAATAAAAAGAGGAAAAAAACATTGAAAAAAATGTTTCCTACAGTAAGCTTAAACCCTAAACCAATAAACAAATAAATTTATCTGTACATTGAAAGCATTTATCCTTCGAGTGATTCTAGCCAGGGTGGGAGATGAGAGGGACTCTGGGAAGCACAGATCTCGTGGTCTATTCCCAGGCAGTAGCTTTTGCCCCCGATGGAAGAAGCAAAGTTCCAGTCAGCAGACCCAGCATCCAGATGCTGAAGAATTGCAGGTGCCAATTTTTTTTTTTTTTGTTGTTGTTTCTACTTTCCTCTTCTACTTTACCAGTATGTATGATGTTATTTCTCTCGGGCTAGAAGCATACCAGTACACAGACTGCATCCTCCTGTGTGCTTACATGGCTCAGCACTACAGGACACTCCAAATGCACAACATACTCATACTATTAACACAGACCTTTCTTTATGTAGTTCCTTCTGTACTTAAGTGTCCTCAGAAATACCATAAAACATGAAACAAACCCAGTGTTTGCTTGTATGAATGAATTAGTGGAGCCTGACTGAGCTAACAGATTAAGTTTTCATCTATTTATTCTTTCTTCCTCTCCATTTTCTCCTCCTTTACGTGTTTGACCTCTCCATCTGTCCTTCTTGCAGCAGCACTCTCTGAGCATCACAAACTCCCTGCTGTCACTGTCTCCTCACTCAGTTTCTCTTAATTTTTCACTCCCCTTCCATCAAGCTTTAGCTGACTTCTCTCATATCCATAAAGTCTCTTAAACCTATTCCTGGCTTCAATAATCCTTCTCCTCCTCCAATTCAACCCTCTCAGGATCCCCCTTCTCTTTGCACTTGGATCCTGCTCAGTGCTGCAGATGCTTCACTGCTGGACAGGTCTGTGGTCTCCTGTTCCCAACAAACCTGTCTCTAGGCATTTCTTCTTCCCTTCCTGTCTGCTCACTAAGTTCCTCTCCTCTGTGAGCTCCTAAGTAATTTATAAACACCATGTTTCTTTGCTCTTACTGCCAGAAAACCTGCACTGAAATTTTATGTTTATTCTACTCTAATAACTCCTTGCTCCCAGACAGTTTGGAAAAGCTATGACAAGGTTATAGCAAGAAATATTTTCTACATTATTACTCCTTATCTTCATCAGGAAGTAGTTTTGCAAAGAGACACAGAAATTAACCTTGGACTACAGGAAGACAATTGAACAGCCATTCTGTAACTGAGACAAGACTAAAAGAAATACTCTGGAGAATTGTTCACCCTACCTGAATTTCTTCTGTGGTAGCTCATTGCCTGAATATCATTTTAGGAATGAGTTTTGAAAATAGGTCCTAAAACAAGGCACTTTTTGCTGTTTCTCCCTAGAAGCAGCTGATCTATCAGGCATGTATTGTACAGTGTTAGCTATTCCTCTTGAATTTCCTGTGCAGTTCTTTTTTGTTATTTCTGTATAAAATACTGAATTTAAAAATGGGTATTTAGAATGTATTGGATAATTGTCTAGGCTGATATTAATTAGAAACTGCAAAAATTACATGGAAGTTTAAGAATTGCATACCTAGTAGAAAGCATGTGCGAGGCAAAGAAAAAATCTTAAAAAAATAGATTTATGACCATTTTAGCCAGTTGTCATCAAAACTGAAAGCTTATATACCTTAGTTAATTAATAATTGATATTTTTTTCTCTTCCATATGTATTATTTTTTCTCTGTCACACAGAGAAAATGCTCTTTGTCAGCAGCTACACTTCCCTGTCAGATTTTATACCTCAGTGACAAAGTTTTATGTTCAGCAGCTGGCATATAAGTATTCTCATGCAGTTACTGCATTTCTACGCTTCTCAATTCTACAGGGCTGGGCTTTGTTTCCTTATCTTCTATCCCAACTTAAACCAAACAAAAACATCCCAAAGAAGAAGTAATTCAGTAGAGATTACCTATTCCCACATACCATGAGCATTTCCAAACTTCTCCCAGTGACATATAGAGTGGCACTAAACATCCACAACTGCATTCTCCAGAGCTTGTAAGACAAAACAAACAAACAAAAAAAACAAACAAACAAACAAACAAAAACCAAACCACTTTGATTTCACACATAACAAAAAAATATAAGGTATTTCTGAATCAACTGTTCAAAATAGAGCATATGCTTTGGGGAAAAAAAAAAACAACCCAAACTCTAAAATTCTCAGAAATGCAGAAGCAGCTCTCCAGAAAGTTGTACCAATGCTTCATTTCTTTCAGTACCAAAATATTGCAAGGTCACTTTGTCTAGAGCTGGTGTCTGGGTGCTGGCTGTTACATTTTTGCTGCTTCAACTGAAGAAACCTCTGTCAACTCATTATCTCCCTCAGGAAATGTGCATCACTTGGGAGCAATCACCACTTACCAGCTCTGGGCAAGTTGGTCTAATTGCTTTCTTTAAGTCCTGTGGAGTCTCCACATCTTTCACTGGTCAGTGCATTTCCCAACCTGCTGCTCATTTACATGGAGCTTCTCTGCCTGTGCAGTTTCTAAACACTCCCAGATTTCACTGTGTGAGGGCTGGACACACTGCCCAGCAGCAGTCAAGAGGTCTGAATGAAACAGCTCTAGCTAAGGCAGTTGCTTAAATACCCAAAACCTGCATTATCCCTTCCAGACCCAATTCATGGCTCTAGGGAAATGGCAAAAGCTCCCATTGATGGACTATATTTTTTTGCCACATATGTGATTTTCAATTAGAATTGTTAATACAAATGAGTTGCTTGCAGGCAGTTTGTCAAGTGATCACTTTGTTATGCCTCAGTCACGTTGATATTTCCCCTTCTGGGCTTTTTCTATCTCCAAGCTCCAGTCTGCGGGGTTGTGTTTGTGCCTTGGTCAGGGGTACAAAGTGCTGCCCACACTGCCCCAGTTCCACGGGCCAGCACTGGACACAGACCCTCCACACCCCAGTCAGGGATGGAGCAGAGCTGGTGGGACTGTACAGCTGGAAAGGACTCGGGCTTGGTTCATACTGATCCCATCAGGAAGCAGCAGGCTGGAATCAAGCCCGGAGCAGAGCTGCAGATCCACCAAGGCTGAGTGAAAGCACAGCCTCAGTGACAAACACACAGCCATTCAGGTTCATGCACAACGTGCCTAAACAACTTTCCTTCCTACAGATAGAAAAAAGGGTTTAAACAGTGAGATACGCTCTGTTCAATATATGGGAAAGACGAGTGCTACATGGACATCAGCACCAGGAAAAGAACATTGCTTCTAGGACATCTGAATTATTGTGCTAGCATTATATATTTTAAATTGCACAGATCACTTCTTCCTCTCTTCTTGCATCCACGCCTGTTTTCCTTCCAAATGATCTCTTCAATGGCACATAACTGGGATGCATCTGGCACGCTCTGCTGGGCCCCCACAGGTCTGAAAGCCCAGAGCAATACCCTGCATTTGGACATATGTGCACTAAGTTGCACTGTGCCATATCCCCTCCTCAACCATGATCATAAAATTTTATTTCCAACTTGGAGGGAAAGAGAGCAAAGTCCTCTGGAGTTTGGGAGTAAGCCAACAGGAAGTGCTAAATGAATAAAGAGCATCTGCAAGTGTGCCCTAGGGACTAAGCAGTGAATGCCTATGACACACTGCTTCCAAGTTGGGATGCTGATTCTGGCGCCAAAAACTCATATATCTCCTCGCTTCAGTAGTTATTAATTAATATACTGTATTAAATAACCCCTAAATAAGCTTTTTACCTTTTAGTTTCTAAAGCAAAAGAAACACACATAACAAAGCAAATAAATGCTGCTCTATTTGGAAACTGATCACTTCAAGTTTTTTGGTT
>VWZT01014990.1:652110-697087 GCA_013397055.1 Pachycephala philippinensis
TTTTTGAGGGGGTGTGCTGGGGTTTTTTAGCAGTCGTTTTACATCCAGGTACAATAGAGTTTTTCAAACTATCTTTCTGAAGAAGGAACACCACACTTGCTCACTGGGCCTTGTCAGGCAGAATCTTGCTGCTGAAACACCTCTACAGTGACTTTGAAAAGCTGGCTCACTGTACCAAACTCCCAACCAGATTCAAAATGGAAAGCAGACCAGCACAGAGCTGTGTCTGATCTACTAAATCCTGCTGCCAAAACAGGGAGAAAAAAAACAGTTGTATACACGTTTTTCACAGTAAAATTCCAAATTAGATTTGGGGAGGGGAAGGTGGCTCTGGCTATCCCAATAATCTTGTTTTTACCCCAGAATGCTTGTTTAATGCTTTTCTCAATGAAGGCAGAAATGTGGAACTGCATTAGCCCTCCTGAGCCACCAACAGTACCTCTGTCTTGCCAAATACATACTGTGACATAGGTTTAAAAGAAAATTAAAAAAAAAAATCACCAAAATTCATATCAAAAAAGAATGGGGAAGCCCTACCCTTGTCAAGTCAGGTGAAATAAAGGCTGTGATTTGACAGAATAGCAGCTACACCTCCAAAGAGCTGAAGTAAACTATTATTTAATGAAAGATGAATCAAAAAAACCTACATCCCGAGCACTTTGACTAGTTTTATAAAGAAAGATTGATCCCATAAAGGACTCAAAGAGGAGCTATAGGGGAGCTGCACCAGAACACATCAGCTCCGAGATGAACAACATAAAGTGCAAGGAAGGTAGGGAAAGAAAAGCTCCAGCACAAAATAGGAAAGTATTTACAGGCAGGGGAACTCAGGGAGGCTCCTGTGCCACCACAGAGCTGGGCTGGCCAGGGTGAGCTCCCACAAGGGATTTTGTCATCAGGCAAGACTAAAAATAGTTACATCAGGTGAGAATAAAATTTCAGGACTTTTTTTGCTCTCAGGAATGGTTTTTGTACAGAGTATTTGTAGATTAATGTTCCTGATAGCTTGTCTTTTTTCTTCCCCATAGAGATCCTCAATGGTTACAGTAATAAAAATGAATCTTACTTACATCTTGAAATGTTAAGTGCAGTGCTAAATCAAGAGGTGTATTCCTTGTGGGTTTTTAAGACATATAAAAAGTAACATGTCTAAAAAGCAGTTGCACATACCTTGATGATTTATTTTAGCGTTATGTATTGAAATGCAATGTTCTGTTATTATTCTGTTCCTTGTATTTTAAGTTCACTCTAGTTGATGACAGAGTTAAAAATACTATGTTCTCTCCACTTTTGGCAAAATTCCAGTCCAGACTGAGTCCGTGGCTCACTGATACAATGAAAATTGCTTTCTAAAACTCAGGGTGATTCTTCATAAATGACATTTTTTTAAAAATGCAGAAACAGAAATAAATAGATCCAATCTTAATGCTTCATTGAGAAGATTATCTCCTATTGCTCAATAAAAGTATGCCTTGAAGTGTCCTTCTGAAATAAAGCTTATGTGAGAAAAATGAAAATTGCAGTTGCTCAGTTCGTCATTGCTGCAAAACTCCGAATTCATATTGTTAATGGCAAACAAAAAGAAAAGAACCCAGTAATTATTATATACCAATCACAGCCTAAAACAAACTCTGTATTTCCCTGCATGTATAAAAAGGGAAATCTCTTTTTCTTTTTTCATGTGTTTGTTTCCTGAGGATCCTCTATCTAACTCCAAGAAACGTGATGTTGAAAGATGTGGTTTAAAGCAGGTTCCTCTAATTTCTGAGTGTCTTACAACTTTTAGATCTATGAGGTGGCCACAGGGGAACTCCTCCTGGATTAATCTTGTCTGGGGAAAGAGTAGAGACAAAACAATTATATCAGCCAAGAGTAACTATGAGAATAACAGTTGAAAAATAAAAACTGCACAGTTAAACAACACTTGGTGGGTATGGAGAGGACTGAATTTAGCAAGGCAAGGCCAGAGAACCCTTTGACTATTCTTTTGTTTAATAGATAGGTAAGAGGAAAAGGTAATGAAGAAACTAAGAGGAGGAATACATTGCAAGCCTTTTGCTGATTAATAGAAAATGTCATTAAGATGGATGGGGTCATCTAAGACACTGTTATCAGCCGTGCTAGAGCACATACACATCTTGGTATTTCCATAAAGCCCCTGAAATCACAGGGACGAAGGACGAGATTATGATGTGCCACAAAGGGCTAAATTGGCTCCAAAAGGCCATCAGACCGTGTGAACTATCAATGAAGCAGTGCAGCAGCAAGGAGGAATGAATTAGCATTACCCGTCAGGATGATTTCTCCAAACACTCTATGCTGAATTTCCGTCTCTGCCCGATAAGTGTATTATTAAAGTTTATAAATCCTGACTTGCAGAAACTGTTCTGCTTTTCACTTAATGCATTCAGCTGCATTGAAGTTCACTATTGAGAGCTTTCTAAGACGTTTCCTTTCTGCCAGCAGCCTCGGAATGCAGTTACTGAAAAGCATACGGGAAATGTAGTGGGCATGTGTTTGTCACTCTCAGCAAATCCTTGCTCTGTGGCAGACATGATTTGGAGATCACCTTTGAAAGCTTATCTCAGTGAGGGATAAGGCAGCATTCACATGGCTTCATCTCCAACACAACACGGCCAGACACAAAGTACAGGAACATGTGATTTACAGAGAGATGTTCCATTACCAGCTTTGTACTGAAGTCATTCCTACCCCTGCCCTCCCCCCAGTATAAGCTCTTGTAAATGCATTTATTTTCACTCACTCAAAACAAGAAAGTCCCAGTGTAAAGATGCTTAAGTTCAGCTTTAAATACAAATGAGTACTAAAATCCTTCCTCTACTGAATGCATAAAAACAGCTGAAGCCCATTGTAACTTATCTGCCACACAGTATTTTGAAAGGATAAAGTGAAACAGCTTCTACAATTCTTATTTAGAGTGTTATTAGCAAATTCATATTTAGCAAATTTGACTTTTCAGAATGGATTAACTCTTTTCCAGGAATGCCATGCTATTAGCACAGAACTGTAAATACACAGCATGGTGTGTTATCTTGAAAGGAGGACAAATTAATATTTACTACAACCTACTAAATATTTTATTGAGTACAAAAGGTCCACTGACTTGAAACACTCCATTACAATCTCAGAAGAATCTCCACTTAACAGAAAATGTTCTGATGTGAAGCCACAGCCACCACCAGTTAAAATGTTACCATGACAACCAGCAGCAACTTAGGGTAGTGCAATGCATAACTCGGATCCGACGCTTAGCCCTCTGCTCATCTACTGCAAAAAAATTATTTTTCACAAACAGAAATCCTAGAAGGCTGATTATATTTCTGAGCAAGCCCCTCGAGCTGGAGGTGATGCCTGAGAAATCTCAGAGATGACTCTGCGCTGACCTGCTGCTTCAAGCAGTGCTGGTGGGCTCTGCACAGCCCAAAGCATTCCCTGGCCAGCGAGTGGAGCTGGGCTTTGGAGTTCTCACAGGAATCCACTGTCTGACCTCCACCTAGCTCTAATTAACAGAATAATTCCCCAATATGCACATTTAATTCATTCCGTTTCAGACGTGCTCTTTTTTGCTTCCAGGTGTGAAATCTCAGTTCAGATCCTGCTCTCAGGTCACATTTGGCTCTCATGGCTCGTGTTGCTCTCTAAGCACAAGTGAATCTACTCAAGACTAAGACAATAATCTGTAATAGAGAAACTTGCTTGAGAATGTTCTGGCTATGAAAAATCAAATAATCCTCAGCTTAGAATGGTATCCTTCAGGGCAAAAATAGCAAAAAAAAATTCCGATTATAAAGAATTATACTCTGTCCTTTTCATTCAAGGGGACACTCAATAAAAACATGTAAATGTTATAATTAGTTAAAATCATTATCAATTCCTTTTGCCGTATTACAAACCCAAATGCATACCTTTTGGACAAGCATGGAAATAAAATTGTAAACCTCAGTTGAGAAGTACTTTATTGTCCAGAAGGAGTTATTCAGACTTTTTTTTTCCACTGTTAAAGCATAGCAGTATATTGTTTTTAGTTACTTTATAGACTTCTAATACATAATTACGAGGGGAGATTTGAGCAGATTCTTATAAAAAAAACTGATTTAGGGGATGCCTTCCAAATAATTCATGTGAGTTCATCCTAATGATTACGGTTTTCAAGCTGGTAAGCAAGTAAGGTGAAAATCTTCAACCTTTTATGCAAATGTAGACAGCAACAACTGCCCTATTGAAATAGCATCCCTTATATACTGCATCAATTTTTTCCTTATTCTCAAGATATGTCTCATTATTTTTAACAAATTGCTATCAGATTTCTTAAATGACAGAACAGGAAAACTTTTAAAAGCTCAATGAATTCTGAATTATTAAAGATAAAAGGGTACTTTGGTATATTTATTATCATATTGCAGGAAATCATCATCACTGATGTCTGGATTAAGCTCTTATCTTTTTAAATGGCCTCTTCAGTGCTGAGGTAAACTTAAAGATGCATTGCTACAAACCCCCAGAAATTAGTATTTTGGTGTTGTTTTGTTTGGTTGGTTGGGTTTTTTTAACTACTTTTTCATGTTATTAAGTTTGATTTCAATGTGCAGAACACTGAGTTTGAATAAAAGAATGAAAAGGTTGCATTTGAATAAAAGCTACGACGTGTTCATTTCCACAAACATATGATTTCTTATTTAAGTAATTTTGGTTTAGAATTATTTTCTAGTCCCTGTAATTAAGCTATTCCTGCTGAAAGTGCAAGGACAAATAAGGATATTAAAACACACACTGACAAGGGGGAAAATTAACAAAATACTGATGATCATTTTACCGGAAAAAAACGGGAGACAATTCTTTAGCCAGTGGCCACCCCTGTAGCTCCATCAACTTAAATGCCATTCCATTTAATTATCCTTGTGAGCAAGACATGATACAAATTATTCAGTTCTTCAGTTCCGCCTCATGACTACGTGACGTATTTTGCTGACGCCGTACATTGCCAATCCTCTACACTAAAAAAAATTATCAACAAAAGTTCAGAGATCACACAATCTAGGGAAATGCACGGGATGGAATTCAGGGTGATTTATACGAGTCTGTGTGAACAGTAACTAGGCACCTAATTTTTAAATAACACTCTTATAAACCCCCTAGCAAACAACTAATTCTCCTGATGCCTTTTCTGTGTTACCCTGCTGATTACTAAACCCTGCACTTCCTTGGAAGCTTATCAGCTCACTCACCCTTGGCCTTCTGCAGTCCCTTCACCATCTCCTGACATGGCTGGGAAATCTGCTTTCATCACACCTTGCTTTTCCGATGTGGACAGCCCTAGGTGTGTTTAGATGCAAGGGCATTAAATAAATAGTGATGAGTGGTCAGCTGAGGGACGTGGTTTAATTTAAGAAGACCATTTCTGCCTCCTTTGCACCAGACACTCAAGTTCAATGCAGTGATAACTCCTTTAACCCTTTCACTGACAGTGTGGGTGGCACATACAATGGATTGAAGTGTAGAAAGATAAGAACAGCCAAGACAAGAGACTCGGCAGCTCCCTGAAGCCCTGTGAGATATCTTTCCTTGGTTATAAGGATCCTGCCTTCTTTACCCTATCCCATTATGAAACGTGGGCTCCATGGCTGTGCAACAAAGCAGGACAGGGATCTGTTCTGGGGCACTGCTGTCCACATCCCTGGGAGCACAGCATCCCCTCTTCAGGAGGAGGAGGAGGAGCAGTGTTCTGCCTCCTGCCTCTGCCAGGAGCACCCCAGGGCCTCGGAGGTTCTGTCCTTGGGCTCAGGCCAAACTCTTGCCACCTTACACCACGAGGAATAAGAAACATGCACCAATCTTTGGCCTGTCTCACTATTTTTTTTTTTTTTTACTAGTATTGGTGCAACCCATCTAATTTCCCTCTCATTAACCAGTTGGACACGAGCACAATGTGAAATGATGTATTTAAGAAGAGAAACACCTCAAAATGTAATTTCTAAATTACATTCTTCAATGACATTTTAAGACGTCTTCTACTTCTGTTTTCCAGTTTGGTGGAAGGACTTTGATAAAAAGTCATCAGCCTTATTTTGACAAAAGTAAAAAATATTTTCAGAAAGTCTGGAAAAATTCAATACCGTATTTACAAACTTATTTTTTAAAGAAGAATGAAAACTGGAGAAAAAACCATTGTTCCTCCTTCTGAGTTAAGGTGAAAAGTTTCTTATTTGCATCCTATTTTGTCCCACAGCAACAAGTACAATGCTGGAATTATCTTTTGGCAGATACAGTAGGAAAAACAACATCATCTCTAGAGAAAAGTCTCCTGAGATTTTATAAATTTCAGATTTTCATTAGGTTTCTCGCAGCTGTTTTTACATCCACCAAGATTCTGAGGTGGGAAGCACAAACAGATCACAAAGACAGCAGAGTTTCTCTCTGTGAGGTTTCATAAAGTTTCTTTCGTGGTGAAAAGAGCCAGGGTTGAAGAAACAAGGGCTGCCTTTATTCCCCACTGCTAACACCATATTTTTTATGGATGGTAAGGCATTTAAATAGTTAGAAGGCTGTAAGAATCCACCTCCTTGGCAGCTACAAATTCTTTCTGATGAGAAAGATGAGGCATCAGAAAGTCTGCCTGGTAAATCATGCAGAGTTTCCAAATAAGCTCTCCCCTCCCATGGATTTTTTCTGCAGGAGATGATGATCAGGCCATATGTTACTATGACAGATTTGGTATTTCATAACTGAAACCCATATAGCTCCTGTATTAATATTTCCTCAAAACAGGACAATTTTTAATAAAACCCCAAACCTACTTTAATGTCCACATCCTGCAAAAATCATGACTGTGGCGCTGTCCCCAAAAGCAGCTCTATATTCAATTACTTTTGTAAATACATCCCCTTTTATTATTTTTAGGTTTTAAAAGACAACTAAATACTGCATTTAATAGTAAGCATGTGCCCTACTGAAGGGAACACAAACTATAATGATATGCCTAGCTTAAAAGCAAATCTAATCTACTTGCTTATTAAATTTAAATGTGTTTAAGGCTGATATGGTTTGAAAATGATATGTAAAATAACAGCTTCCATGGCTATAAATGTCAAGTCTAAAAATTATATGCAATATAACATACAAAATAAATGCTGCTTCATCTTTACATTTCAGTGTGATCAATTCATTAAATGAGGTATTACAAGCTATGAGAAAATTTTACAACTCCTGAGACATAATTCGTCACAGTGTATTACAATGCAGCAAGGAAATACTTTAGAGGTTTTGTCATCAATGGATTAAAATTCTTATTAGAAAGAAGGTGGGGGAAAGTAGCTTTCTGATGTACCATGACCAAAATTACTCATCACAGCATATATTAAACACCTACGTGATCCTTTTTCATGAGACAGTCTCTGTATTAAATGCCTTTTTTTTTTCCCTTGGAAAATAAACCAAGGAAAAGATCTATTTTATACGGCCAGGACATAAGGACACAAAGGACACAGAGTTTCCCTGCAACACCAAACCCAAATATTCTCCGTGGGTTTGTTTGGCTTTTCTTTCCTCTTCCTTTTTTACTGCAATAGAAGGATGGTCGTTCCCACCTGCTGTGTCTTCCAGAAATAACATGGCCACAGATTTTAAAACACTGGTTAGAGAGGGGCCAAGAGCTATGATGCCAAGAAACACAGTGGCTGTATTCCCCCCTCTCCAAGTCCCCACCAAAATCCCTCTGGACATTTTATCTATACAGCAAACTCCATTGCTGAAAAAGCTGGAAAACCTCGAGAACCACTCTACGTCTTGAATCTCCACAGCTCCCTCTTCCCAAAAATACTCCCAAAAGCTGGCTCCAGCTTAGGGAAGCTGCTCGTTTTAGCCCTCTCAGTAACCAGGCGAGAGACACAAAGAAGATCCCTCAGGATGTGACTCAGACCATCTAAATTAAACCCTTACTCTGAATTGCCTCCTGAAGACACATCTCTGTCTCTGCTGATGCACAGGGAGTGGCAGGAGTCTGGTTATGAGCACGACCTGCTCTTGTCTCCAGCCTTCAGCTTTCCAACAACTCTGTTTCCAAAAGAGAGACCACTAACAGATGCTCTGGCTGCAATACTGTTAACTACAACACCCTTCAAATTTATTTTCTTCACCCCCTTAAGTTTGAAGAAGTTATAAAACTGTCAAGATCTTAGAGATCACTAGAAAAATCCTGTTTCCACTGAGGTGAATGCCTGCTACAGGTAAATAAAAATATGCTATACATTGATGTCTCTTAATTATTTCCCCCAAGGTTTTGTATACCACTTTCTACTCAAGTGTTCAAAAGTCTTGACTGCAAAAGAATATTTTTAACATCTAAAATTTATTCAGACTTTGTTATTTACAATTAAATCCTCTTTCAAAACCCATCCTGATTAAGAACATTCAGGCTTAGGGTCTTTCAATCAGGCAACAAGACAACATCAATTTTCTCACACAAACATTTACAGCAGTTAAAAGGATAAATGTTACTTCTTTTGTTATTTCCCTCTAAAACATGAATAATACTCACAGTTTTGACCAAAATAATTTTATTTTTAAATACCATTGCTATTTCTGAGATACGTGCCTGCCTGTTGCCTTATCATTTTCCCAATCTGCCGAATATTTAACACATTTGTCTTTCCCTGACATATAATTTGCTATTATCATGTGACAGAAAAACACACGTCACCCCAGATGTTCTCAAGGTGCAACAGAATCTGGTAACGCTTTTGCAGGCCAGTATCTAGCCATGAATTTGTGCTCCCACAAACCCATCCATATTACCAGGGGAATTATTAGGTGGCTGTATCTTTCCAGGCACTCAGAGCAAGATAACCCTAATCTAGTCTTATCACTTGCACACAAAAGCATTGGATCCAATAGGCTTCCATGTAATCCATCTCTGTCAACCGCATTAAGGAAATTACCTGTCAGAAATATCATGGCCAAGATTCTGTGATTAAATGCAAACTTAGAAAATGCTCAAGGGTATAGTAAAAAAAGCTGCATAAAATTGCTTTCAGTTTAGTTTTCCTTATGTTAACGTTGTGTCCACAAGCATTTGAACAACGTAAAGAATCAAGTAATTTATCAACCGCACGTTGCATTGCCAAAGGAAACAAAATATATTTTAAATTTGTCATAATTCCATGAAGTCGACTTTCATTATTGAGATGGTAAAACTTTAAAAAAGTATTTCAAGATCTTTGAAGAGCCAAAAAGCACATCAGGTTCTTTTTTAGGTTTTGTTGTTGTTGATCCCCAGGGACGGAAATTGTTATTGCTGATGAAGTATAGAAATGTCTAAACCCTCAGACTGACAATTTGAATACTGTATTTTTTTTTTCCGTCAAAGCTTTTGTCTCTGCAAACTTCACCATTTAAGGATTACTGGTTACGAGTTTGCCTGGCTGACAGCACCGTCCTACAACTCAGGTCACTCAGGTCTAATCCACAATCAACAGCCTCCACCAACAGCTTTGGTCTTTTCCATAGGCACCTTTCTATAAAGAGGACAGAGCAATCATACACATGTATATAATGCACTATTAACTGTGAATGTCCTGGCTCTGTGTCAAAGAAGGGAACACAAAGAAAGTTAAAAAAAAAAAAAAAAAAAAAAAAAAAAAAAAAAAAAAAAAAAAAAATTGACCCACAATTCTACAGCTAAACAATTTTGAAGTATTCACTGTGGAATCCTCTATTCTAAAATGCCCAATGTACTCTAAAGAAATCAAAGGAGGTGAAAAAAATTACAGGATGAATATTTAGCAATATTGATTAATATCCCCAGTACATGAGAGGCACTGCCTTACTGGATAGAGTCTAACAAAGGGCCATTAAGATGATAAAGGGACTGGCACATCTCTCTTACGAGGGAAGGCTGAGAGAGCTGGGCGGGTTCAGCCCCAAGAGAAGGTTCAGGCGGATGTCAATGTGCACAAATGCTCGAAGGAAGGGTGAAAGACTGAGCCAGGGTGTTCCCAGTGGTGCCCAGTGCCAGGGCCAGGGGCAATGAGCACAGACTGCCAGCCAGGAGCTCCCCCAGAACAGCAGGAGCTGCCCCTCTGGGAGGGTGGCTGAGCCCTGGCACAGGCACCTGGGGATGTGTGGAGTGTTCCACCCTGGAGACACCCAAAATCCATCCGGGCACGGCCCTGGGCAGCCAGCTCTGGGTGTCCCTGCCCCAGCACTGGGGCTGGACCAGAGCACATCCAGAGGTCCCTTTCAACCACAGCCCTTTCCTCACCTGTGTCCAAGGAGAACCTGGAGTTGCACTGAAGTTCTCCACCCAGCACAGAGTTGCAGTTCTCCTAAAGCAGGCAGACACCAGGAAAAGCTGCAGGATACACCTTATCCTTTGTGAAGACAGGACTAAAAAGCCAACTAAAGGGTTTGAACTTCTGACCAGCAAAGGAAAGAAAGAAGATAATGCATTTTCTTGGCCACAAAACCTGTCGTAGAATTAATAGTTACTTTTAATCTCAGTTAAAAGAACTAGTAATAAGACTCAAAGAGTGAATAGGGTTTGGACAACCTCATTTGCTGATTTGTACAATGGTGATTGAAGTAATGAAGCTGATTCAGTGAGGGAATCATTGTTGTCACACAACATTTACAGCTCAGAATCCATCAGCAGAAACCAATATCTCACACAAAATTATTTTGAACCTTGCACATTAATTATTAATCGGATGAAAGAAATAGTTGTAAAAAAAAAAAAATAACAAAAGTGGACCTACGCTCCATGTGGCACTTTTATTAGTTATTTATCACCCCCATATGTGCTGCCAAGGAAAATTATAATAGGCCACTACTACTAACTACAAAAGAAGACTATGAATTATTATTGATATTCTTATTAACTGTGTTAGTAAACTCAACATAACTGGGTCATGATCATAGAGAAGCTCTGTGTTCAGAAAAGATACTGTGCAGGACAGAAAAAACACAAATACAGCACTACTTTTAAGGCAGGAACAAAGTACAGTAAGTACAGCTGCAAATTTAATCTCAAAAGCACATATTGACTAATGGAGATCATACCCAAAGTGAGCTGGATAACAATTGTTTCCTAGCAGGCCACTGCATAAAGCAAGATCCTTTCTTGGAATAACTCTCAGATTAATAGATTCAATATTGTTTCCCTTTTATTGGAAAGCGAATTCCATTAAACACCCTGGATTACTTCAGTAACAGAACATATATTTGCAAATGAATGCAAAGACTCTGGATGAAGAACAATACGTGTTCTGGTCTACCACCATCTACGAGCATAACTTTCTTTTAATTATCATATTTATTTCTACTCTACCCTATCTGCTGCCGTGGACTGGAAGGGGTGTTCTGGAATGGATCTCACCCCATGGGTGATGTCTGAACCCTCACAATGGACACACCACTCCAGGCTGTGCTGAACCAACCCCTCACAGAACAGGGTCCTACAAAGAGATTAATGAGCCACTGCAGTGACAGCGACTATTGCCACCACCCATCACCATCACCTCCTGTTACCAGCCACTTCATGGGGAGAAAAACATGTTAGAATCTGAGTGACTTAACAAATGTAATAAAAGGGAACAACTGAGCAGCAGAAGTACAAATTCCAGGAGTTGCTGATTCCCAGCTGTGCACACTCAGTCCTCCTGAGACAGCGTTGCCCCTCTCTCTGTGCCTTCAGAGCTGCATTCCTGCATCAGAGGGGATAAGGGAAAATGATGGGAGCTGGGTAGATAAAAGGGAAAGGGAAGGGAAAAGGGAAGGGGAAAGGGAAAGGGGAAAGGGAAGAGGAAGGGGAAAAGGAAAAGGAAAAGGAAAAGGAAAAGGAAAAGGAAAAGGAAAAGGAAAAGGAAAAGGAAAAGGAAAAGGAAAAGGAAAAGGAAAGCCTGAATACCTTTTCTGATTCATCTTCCACCAATAAAACCAGAGTTCTCTTTAGGCTATGTGAAAAAGATGAACCCGAAGGGAGTTATGATGTGGTGTTTTTCCTGGATCAGAGTGTAACAATTGCCAACAGGAAAGCTTCATGGGAAACACACCTTCTGCCACTGACATTCAAAACTACCAGTGAAACACTACTTTGTGTTTAACAGCTACAGACTTGTATTTAAGACCACTGAGTCAATAACACATAAGTTAAAAATGTGTTCTTGCTCTGTTTTCACACCACACTCTCCATCTTAGTATCCAAGAACAGAGCATTAAACAGTAATGACAAACATCTGTCATCCCTGTTTTCCTATCCACTCTTCACCTTTGTCCTCAGTAAAAATTGAGTGTATAAAGCAGGCAAAGTTGGGAAGGCAGAGCAGAGAACCTCAGGGAAATATGCTATCAGCAGAATCCTTCTGTAGACCTTGCATTGTGTAATACACATGAAAAATAATTGTATCACAGAACTGTTAAATAACCATATTGGATTTGCAAAACAAGATGCATTTTCCCAGCTCACTGAGAGCCTGTAGCATTTTGGAAATTAGCATACATCTGCTCCAAGGTATTCTGCATAAAATATTACAAAATGCATTTGATACAAACAGATAATTCCTTTTATTAAGGTATAAAGTTAAAATGGACTGCACTTTACATGATTCAGTGAGCAAACTGGCATTCAGAGCTTAAGGAATAACTAAGCACCACTTCCTTAGTCAATTCTGCCACCTAGCTCATCTTGGGAAAGCTCAGCCTGCTGTACTGCACTCCTGAAAAGCAATTTTCATCCTGTTTAGAACTGAAATTCACAAATAACTCACACCCAGCACACCTAAATCACTTCATTAAACACAGGTAACATGGCATATTAAAAGAAGAGTCATTTACGCCAGAGGTACTAAAAGAAAGTTGCTGTGCATAGAAAATCTGTCACTTATAAACGAACTTTAATTCTGATTGATTCAACATACACCAAACCATTCTGCTTCATTTAATCCCTTAACCACAGTTAATGTTCTAAAATATTCCAAGGGATTTTAATTTTCAAACTATGAAAGAAAAGAAAACATCCTTTATCCACTCTAAATCAAAATACCTAATACTGGTTCTTGGATGGTAATATTCTCATCTCAGACTGTTCCTTTCTTGCCAATGACTTTTAGCAGAACAAAATTTGTGCTGGGATGGACTTTCAAATCTAAATATACCCCAGCATGGCATTCCATAAGCAAGCATTGTCATATATAAACTCTTTTTAAAAGCACATGTGAAGTATCCCATAGGGAACTTGTGATGATTTCAACAACTGCATATTTTTAATACAGCTTAAAAAAAAAAAAAAACAAAAAAAAAAACCAAACCCAAAACCAAATCAACTTCCAAAAACCAAGCTGAAAATATGTGAGTTTGATTTTAAGTTCTCTGAGCAACTATGCTGGAAAAGAAGGTGAGCAAGCATAGCTCAGAATCATAAAGCTGCCAGCAGAAAAAGACAAACTATTGTTTTATGGGTTTTTTAAAGGAGTGAATTCTGACACACATAAACAACACAAACCCAAGTGTGGCAGAGATGCCTGAACACCTCCAATACCCAGCAGTATTTTAATCTGGAGATGCCACGTTGCTGCTGAGGAGAGGTTTGTGATGAGATCTCAGCAACACTGAGGCTGACACAATCTGCAGGGTTGATCTGTGCACCCTCTGTGCTCTGGGACTTTTTTTTATTCCTGTGTGAAGGATCCGATGCAGGGCACTGATGCTTGGTCTCTTTATCTGGCTCAGTTACATGTCACACATTAACATCACAAATAGATAAACAGCTGTCATTATCTTTGATGCTTTTGCATTTGTGCTGCAGCTACTGTAACAGGCCTTTGCTTGCTGCCAGTAATCTTAATTTATTGACTGGGAAATACTAACCCTCTCACAGTGTAGATGTTTCCTTTAACATGCAGGTTGGATTTGGAAGGGAGTATTTTCAAGTTATCTTTCCAAGGAATTACAAAGGGATGGATTCCTTCTAAGGGAAAAGGATAAAGAAATATCAAAAAAAAAAAAAAGGGAAAAGAAATATCAAAATTCCCCAGTAATATGCTTTTATCTTCAAGCCTCAGAATACTTTACAAAAACTGCAAACTACACTACAAAGAAATCACCCTACTCAAAATGAGAAGACATCTAAAGAATAAGACCTAAGACTTACAGAACAACTGAAAACAGATTCCCTGATCTGATTCCAAACTTCGACTTTTTCAAAGCCCAGTATTAACTCCAAGGATATGGCAAAAACATACCCATATTAACAAGGATCACTAATGCCCATACTTCTAAAAATAATGCTCCTTATTTTCCAAAGTAAAGAACATCAAGAGTAAACAGAGTAAATAGACATATAATAATTAAGATATTATTCCCATTATCTCATTTTCTAATTTTTACCATTCAGCCTCAAGAATTAATAAAGAGAACAGGTATTATAGAGAAGAAAAACTCTGTGGAAGCTCCTTGGAGAATAGCAGAAACACAAAGTTTGACACACGAAGGTGAGGTAGAAGTCAGGATTTCCAGAGAACATTTTCTCCCTCATTAAAGAAGTAATGTCCTTCTCCTTTCTCCATTCTCTTCTCTTCACTCCCCAGTGCTCATTCAAAAGGGGAATTTGGGGACAGGATCCAGTTGCAGCAGCTCCAGCTTTTTTGTGTGTACAGACATTCTGCGTCATTTCCATTCTTTCAGCAGGAGAGTCAAAGAAAACTGTAACACTTCCTACTTCTTTTTTTCAACATACATTTCCCTGCATCCCCCCTGTAACATTTGCTGTCCTCCTGTTATATTTTCTATTCTTAAATCTGACATATCCTTTCTCATTTTGCTTTTATTCCCTCCTTGCTTTCTTTCTCATCCTGTCTATCCCTTCCCCTCCCCTTTCCAAGTGCCATATTACAGCTCTCCTTTAGTCTACACCTTTCTCTACTCATTCAATCTCTTCTTTATTCACCTGTCATCCAGAGATGGATTATTTTAAATGCTCCCTCAACCTTTGCTGCTTTCCAGACAGGCTGACAAGAAATCTGGAGACTTAGATCTAAACCAGCCTCAGAGCTTTCTGAATATGATACTGATAGGGATGGAACAGGGAGAGAGTGGGAAACATGTGACAGTGCTGTTGTTGTCACAGATCCTTGACAAACGGACAGAGGGAGCAGGGATCCTGGAAGTTTTGCACTTCCTTAAGGTTCAAACCCCTTTGTACACAGGTTCTGTGTTCTCAACTCACTGATTAGGTTTATTTTGGAATCAATCATGACACTCTTCTTTATGGAGCAGTTAAAAAAAAAAAAAAGTTGCTTTGTTTTCAGAAAATAAAAAACTCATTATTTTCTTAATTTATTCTGGCTTTCTTTGCCTGGACAGCAAGGGAGAGGTGTCTGGTTTTATTCTGGAAACTCAGAGTAGCTCTGCTCAGAGTACCATCCACAGTTTGTTGCAGTTTATCCCATTAACAAGCAGCAGCAGAGCCATTATAATGGTGCAAACATTTTTCTACAGTCAAATGTTCAAGTTGCTGCTGACTGGTCTCTTGCTCAGCTTCCACAGCACACGTGTTCCTCTGCAGTGGTAGTAAAAACAAGCAAAACAGAATGTCTGGCAGGGAACAGAACAGAATAGAATAGTTCAGAGGGAAGGAACCTGCAGTGATCATGTACATCAACTGCCTGACTACTCCAGGGCTGACTGAAAGTTAAAACATCTTATTAAGGGCATTGTCTTAAATCCAGAATGTAGCAGGAGCAATTCTGACACTGGATCTTAGCAACTTTTAAACAAATTTCTCAGTCCAAACACTACCTTAAAATATTATAAATGAGAAAACTGAAGGTTTAATTTTATTTTAAAGGAAATTAATGTAGACGTGGACAAGGCTCTAAAACCAGAGTACAAAAAAAGTAAAAAAACCTCACAACATTAATATTGAAACATCAGAAATTCCAAGTTTTCATAATAAAGCTTTTCTGTATCTTAATATTGCCATTTCATTTTCTCCAAACATTAGTGAATCTCACTATATCAAAACTTTAGTCAGAAGCAATTTGAACACATAAACTAGGTTTCTCTCCCAAATACTTTTGCGAATCATTCCTAAGATTCTATTTCTGCAAGTACACATAGAAGATATTACTATTACTGTTTCAAACATGGTCAGCACTAATAACTCAACTGAACTCCTTGTACATAAAGGAAATGATTCATAATCACTAAAAAGATCCAATACTGATGCATCAGATAAAGATACAGGGTAGCAACATAAGAAAACATCTGCAATCAGTGATAAATCTGGATGTTCACATACCTCTGTCCAAGGATAAATGTTGTCTCACATTACACACACACATTCCCTGCCTACCCAGCACGTGTAAGAAATGAAGTGCAGAGCATTTTCCCCTATTTTTTTTAAAGCTTAGCACACATTTTGTGCTAAGCATGTCCATCTAAGAATTTGAGCATAGTTTATATAAATTTAGAATAAAACCTACTATCCTTCACCACAAGAAAACGAGATCACACAGTCTATGCATGCAAACATAAGCTCAGCTTTCACGTGGCCTTTGAGGGCAAACAGGGTTTTCCCAGAAAAAGCATCAAAACTCTCAGATATAAATTTTCTACATACACACGTGTACACAACTCTCTCTGTTTCTCATTAGATTTTTACCTTCAGCCAAGCAAATGCATATCCATAATAACCCAAGCCTCCCAAACAAGCCTTGAGTGCTCTTTTGGCAGCGCTGAACTCTCTGGTGAGCAGACCACTGAAGTTGTAAGATAGATACACACACACAAGTTATAGTAAATGTCAGTGCCACTGGGAGAACCTGTCTGCCTGCTGTGCTGCTGGAACAAGTCAGCCTTTATAAGTTCACCACCTAAATCCAAACAAACTCAGCTCTGGAAACCATGGGACCTATTAACCTACTTAAATAAAAAGTCATCTCCTTTCTTCCCAGGCCATACATACATCACAAAACAGCAGCATGGCTTTAATATTGGAAAACCAAGGCAATGATCTAGCTGCTCGTATGGGCAGCAATTAAACAGCAACATGGCTCATTCCTCTGCTGCTCCCAGCTTTGCTCAGGGAACAACTGTGGAAAGCTTATGGCTTATTCTGACTCTTCAGAAAATAAAATTTATACATAACTCTAGGAAAAAATCCAAGCCAGTTTCCACACTTTACTTTTTAAAATGTTTTGTCATACAGAATAATGGTAGCATCTGTTTGATAAAAAGGACATTAAAAATTTAGCAGAGTGTACAAGTCCTTGGGTGCTGTAGGACACTGGCTCTGGGAGGAACAGAAAACTGCAGAGCCTTTTAAGCACAGTATTATGAAATATTGTATAGTAAGTGATACAGTCCTATAACAAATGGATTTGTGTGTGCAAGAGAACCCCAAATCTGCAGGGCAGGGTTAGCTCTTTCCATTGGCTGTCACAGGTACCACACCTAAGGGACATTTCTAGCATCACATCATTGTCCATCACCAGCCAAAACAGCTCAGCTGAGTTTGGACCTTGCCACTAGGAAATATTCAAACAGATGCTCGAGACTGACCAAATCTTTCCAATCGCTTTAGAGAGGAAAAAACAGTTATAGGAGATTTCAGAATAGAAACTAAAACACAAAAAAGCTTTTGAGTAATTTTATGGCATTGTTTTTTTCTTCTGCCAGGCATACGTACTTAGTTAGAAGGCAATATTTCTAAAATACATAAACTAATGTGTATCTACTTAGTTCTAGCATGGGAGTTGCTCTTTTTAAGCAAAGAAACCAGGCACAGGCTAGCAGACAAAAAGCAATTAATATGTACTGGCATATGCAAAGAATTGCTTTGCAAAATTAATACTTCAGTGTTAGGGTGTAGAAGTGTTTTTGTGGTTTTTGGGTTTTTTTTTTGTTGTTGTTGTTGTTGGGTTTTTTTCTTTTTTTTTGTAGTAAATATCTATAAGTTCCTGCATCCCTGAATGCCTAGAGTATACTGTATTAAAAAAAAAAATCCCAAAAAAACCCGAAAAGATAAATTGACCTCTGAGGAACTCCATTTTGCCTTACCGGGGCACAATCTCTTGACTTTCCAGCTTTCTTCCCCTCAGACTAGTGAGAGTAGTGAACCCACTCCACTGCACTGGCCATGTAACGAGCACACACACAATATCCTGTCCAATCTCAATTCATAGGGACTCTCTCCTTCCAAAACGTGCTGCTGTAAAGCAAGGAGGGGGTTTAAAGAAACCCAGGGAGCTCTAAGAACCAGCCCTTAGGTCCAGCTGCAGCATGGAGTCTGTATTAGCTCAGAACTACAGGTGCCAGGAATGTTCTGTGCATTCTCAGCCTTCAGTGCAATCATTTCAGCAACCTTTTTGGAATTTGGGTGCTGAGCTGTACCAAAACTTTGGCAAAAGTACACAAAACCCTACTGTTAGGGGGTTTTGTCCAGCTGAGATCTAAAGAGATCCTTGGGTGCCCAGTGACAAAAGCCAACCTCTAACTTCCAGGTTATTCACCCAAAGCATATGAAACATGAGTGCTTCCTAAAATCACTATAACACATTTTACTATAGGCAAAATCATATTTTTCCTATACTCACTTTCATTTGTGTTTCAGGTTTCCAGTAGCAATTTTCAAGTGGAAAAAAAAGGCCTCTAAAGCAGATTCCAAACATGTAAAGTTTAAAGGTGAGCAGTTAACAACAGACAATGTTTTAAGCAAAGAAATCCAGCTGATAGTGTCACACAGCTGTTATCACTTTCTCCTAAAATAATTACAGCAGTTTCAGTAATTAACAGGTGCTTTCAGTTTCACCTCAAAGAAGGAGATGGCACAAACCCAGCACTTGACTCTTCAAGTCTTACTGTTTCTAATGAGAATAAAAGAGAGTGATACCATTTGAATCAATTAGTAGAAGTGTTTTAGAAACTCTAAGTGACAGTGGTGGTCTGCAAAAACACTTTTCAGCTGAGACCCCTCACAAATGTTACATCCAGTATAAACTGGATGTAAATCCAGTAAAAATGGACTTCACCACATGAACTTTTACCTGCTATGAATTTAGGCACCTCCTCCAACTTGTTCCTCAAACATTTTACTTTCACCACTTTTGCCAACTCTAAAGTATATAGTATCAAATACTTTTTCTGCTAGAGCAAAATAAAAAGGAAATTTATCTGCTGCTCTCATAAAAGAGACAATAAAATTCTTCGCTAGTCAAAACAAGTAAAAAACTCCACAACCCTCTGACACACTAACTACGTGCAATCTGAGAAATGTTCATAAACCCAACATATTCTAAAGTTATTTCTAAAAGAGAGAAGCCAGAGCCCCACTTTCTGGCTGTTGACACAGGTAAGGGATTGACAGCTGAGACAACATCAATCCTCATCAGAGGAAAGAGAGGTACCATGAAACATTGCCATGTTCACAGATTACCTCTGAAATGCCCCAATAAAAATGTTGGTTAATCAGTCCTTGCTCAAAATGCACTACAGAGGTAACAATTCTGTGGTGGTGTTCAGCTGAACAGCAATACCAAGAGTTCCTGTAACTCCATGCCTGCCAAACACTGAGAGAACTGGGGTTTTACTTCTTTTTTTTTTAAAAAAAACCCTTTAAATTCCTAAACCTACATGCAATAACTAAAAGAAAAATTAATGTGTATCATTAGATGCAAACACTAAAAAAAGCATCATTATTCAACACACAGATAATAAAAATCCAGCTCTGGCAATGTTTTTCATGAAATAATTTAGAGATATCTATTAAGTTATATAATTCATTATTACCAAAGTTTAAGTTCATGTAATTGTTCTATAAGTAAAATATGACATAAAAGATGAGTCACTGCTACGTCACGTTCAGCCACAGAGAGTGAAAGAAAGGTGCTGTTCCCTACTGAAATTTCATGCAGACTTTGAAAATAAAAAGTCCCTGTGAATGGTGTTGGGTTGAATAATGGAATAGAAAAAAGTCTAATCTAAGCAGGGAAATGGCCTATTATGTTGAAATGCTGATGAATTTCACTTAAATGCAGATTAAATTTAATTTCTTCCAGTGGTATTTCACTGAGACAAGGGTGTTGAGGGAACTTGTAGATGAGTCTGCCTATCAGAGAACATAAATATATTCTCTGTGCTTAAAATACATGTGTTAAAAGAACAGAAAGAGGACTTAAAGTTTAATATAGTATAGGGCAAAGGGTTTATCCCCACAACATTTTCCTCCAAGCATCTTTAGAAAGATGTTTCTAAAGATACACATCCTTAATGGAGAAGCATAAATAGTAAATTTTTGTTCTTACTCCAGATCAGGTGCATGACATTGATGGTAAGATGCAGAATTCTTTTGATCCAACTGCCGTCAGTTTCCATCTGATCTCAGTTTGGCACAGGTGCTGCAGATCCCTGCTTTTTGGGTTCATTTACATTCAGCACGACTTTACCATCCCTAACAAAAATGCAACGTACAAGTACTCTGAATATACCATCCAGCAGTTTTTGCATAAAATTCCTTTTGATTCCATAGCAACACCGTGTTAGAACACCGTGCATGGGATACAACCTTCTATTTACCCTAAATTCATTTTCAAATTGAAACGGTATCTTGTACTACACATGTTTCCAGTGATTGAGTTTGTCCTATGAATGTATTTAATGACTAAGCATATGGTCCTGCTTCCCATTCCCCGAGCCCAGAGCTCCTCAGAGCTGCCTGTCACACTCTACATATGCATGAAGAAAAGCTTTGCAATGGGTAAGACTCCTGAAAAGATGATCAGATGAGTTTCCTTTCATTAACCTACACTGATGAGGATAATACTGCCCATGTCATTTTGGTTATATACTCTTAATGACACTGAAGCCTCTGAATATTTAGTGAATAATCAACTATAATAATACTGAATGCAAGGACGTGGTTTGAATTTCTCTGTGTTTAGAACGGGGCTGCAGCCAGGTCTAAACAAGCTGTATCACTGCATGACCTAATGCACACACAGTTTGCCAGAATAATGCCTTCTGCAGTTAAAGCAGAAACACAGCTTGTGTTTTTGAACTATGAACTAAGTGACAACACACCGAGATTTCTCTGCTGTCTCTAAAAGGTCAAGATATTTTGACTTTGAACAAAAGATACTTGTAGGATTAAACATTTTAATGTGCGTTTTGTTTTGGGGATTGGTGACTTTAACTGGAAAGCTATTGTGCTGTTTTTCCTGCTGTGCAGCCTTGAACTAGAGACCACATTCAGTATTCTGAGAAACCATTCTGAAATAAAGACCCCACATATATTTAGAAACCATACCACCGTGTATATATATATATATTTCAGTGTACATGTTTATCTTGTGAAACATAACTGCTTGCTGTTCAAATTATCTTTCCACAATAGTGGCTCTTTTATATATTTATTAGCACTTGCCAGCACAGCTGGAATAAACACTTAATGCATTTCAGAACCAGAAACCTGATCCTTGAATCTATTCCTAATTCATCACCAGTGGGTCAGATATTGTGGTGTGTGTTAAGATGACCTGGTGTAAGATGTAAAAGCTGTGCATATCAGCAATACAAGATTTGATTCCTTTATTTTTCTACCTTATCTCTTTTCTTTTTTTTTTTTCAATACTATTATCCATGGCTTCATTGGTGTTTGGGGAAATCACCACCAGAGACTGCCAAGACAGAATGTGTTAGATTAGAGGAGATGAAGCAGCATTGCTCACCACAAGAAGTTCAATGACTCAGTGTTCAAGGTTAATGACTTCTGTTTTGGGACCAAATCAGGTTCTCCCCCTCTTTGCCCTTAAGTTTCTGGAAGGCAGATTGATTCCAACAGATTAAGGACAGTGACACAGCAGGATGTGGGATCTATGTTTGGTGGCTTGTACTTTTTATGTTACACATAAAGCTGCACCTCTGCTTTGCATAAACCTTTCCAGACCAACATCAGAGCATTATGCTGATCCTGAAAGATACCCCCGTGTTTCCCTTTTTGATTTGAACTCTCCCTGTATAGCAAGGTGTGCCAGAAATAGGCAGTGTTTCCCTGAGCTCAATTTCTTCATCTGGTCTGTCTGCAAGTAAAATGTGATAAACAACACCCTTCAGTCATGCACTGCCAAACACAGGGACATAACATATGAGCAACTGTACTATGTTTTATCAAATAAAAGTCTGTCCCAAAATTCTGTCTCCAGATTTGTCTAAAGCTTGGAAAGTTTGGAGAATGAGAAATAAGGCAACAGTATAATGGGACTTCCCTGCACTGAACTGTTTCAATCACTTCTGCTTAAATAATGCATCATGAACTTGTTTTCCATGTTTGTCAAATGGATTTTGAACTATGCAAGTTTTGACATCCACATTATTCTATGACAGTGAATTAGACAGTTAAAAGTATGCAGTGTACCTTTTTTAAAATGATGTGAACTTGTTTTAAGTTATAAACCTTGTCCCCTACCTCTCAAAAGAAAGCCTGTGGGCTGTTCTGCATGATCTGTTAAAGAGGAGACATGTCAAAACCACCGTGCAAGGCAGAAAGAGGCATCTCTGGATTTCTGCCTTGGAATGCAGTGGCTATACCCTGAAAAGAACAAGCACTGCTCTTACTTTAAAAAGGCCACATAAAGGCTTCTATCCTCAATTTTTAGTTCCGAACTTACCAGAGACATCAAATGCTCCTAATTCCTCTCTGTAGGGGTGGAACTTGGGACACCTTTATGTACACTGTTATTAAACACAGCTGACACTGTTCATCACATCAAATTTTGTGTGTTCTGAGCGCCATAGTTCTGATTGTGCACTGTTCAATGCGTGTAGGATTTTGCAGATAAAAGCAAAAAGTTTAGACATCTAAAAAAGGTAGATGTCGACAAGTGAATAATTTTGCAGCTATTTTATCACTGCAGCCATGTGATCACTCCGATCAGCAATCCAATGCTACTAAGTCACTCAATCCAAATACAGCATAACACAAGTCAAAAGACTTAATTAAATTATATTGCTTCAGTTATGCTGCCACAGAGTACAACTTTTATCCACGTTGTGCACAATGCAGCATCCTTGGACATATACCTATAAATAGGGTAACAGTAATAGTAAGATAATGTTCCTATAGCTTTCCTATTTCAAATGTCTTTTGCTACTTCTTCACAGTACCCCATCAGAGAGTATTTAACTCCTTTGGTACGGATTTCATTTCCTCTCCTGTTAATTAACCTGGTGATACTGTAACATATTCATGCAGTGATATCATCAGTTTGGTTACTGGATTACATGTGATAAAAAATGTACTGCTTTTTTTCTCTGACATCATCATGATGTCGTATTTTACAATGCTGGTTGCTTATTACAGTGAAAAATCTAGAAATTGCAATCAGTACAAAATTGCTGTTTCTTAGCCTTAATGGCTTTGACTGAAACTCTGTTGTGAAAGTATAACAGACCCTGGCAAAAAGTAAAGACAGAATTCTATACCTGAAATGTAAAAAAAAACCCAAAAAACAACACAAAACCAACAAACAAACAAAAAGCCTCACAAACAAACAAAAAACCCGTTATAGACACTAGATTCATAACCCAGAACTGCAAACCTCAATTTCTATTTAAAATATGAGTTACCATGGTCAGTAGGAAAAATATAATTCTGCAAGGGTAGAATCGAATACTGTGTTATATTTTCTATTCACAGAATGCTCTTTATTTTCATACTTTTTTTTTTTTCCCCATTCCCATTTTTATGTATTTATCTGCATTGCTGGTCAGTTGAAATAACTATCAGCTGTTATGTTTTTGGACTATAGGCACTGCTGCTTCATGCAAGATATAAACTGCTCTAGAAATGCATATTAATTACTGGAGGGAAATTTAGTGATCTTTTATCTGATGTAATTAAATCTAGCTAGCAGTGTGCATTTAACACAGAAATTATCCTCACCTCAAAGCTTGCTTGCTCCACAGTCTGACCAACAAGGAATCTGTGTAATGGGAACGACCTGGAGTGGCTCCCACAGTCTGAAAGCTTTGTTAGATTTAGCAGCAGTCCTTACTGACACTTTTAACTTCACTTTTTTGCCGAAGCGGTTACTGAAGTGCCTTGCTGTGGGCTGGGGCAGAACTGAACTGGCCAGTCCTTGTTGTCCCTGGCATGTGAAATTCAAGAGCCAGAGTTTGTGTTCCAGCCAATATTCCAAAAGCTGAACATGTGTAGGTAATGAGGGAGGGCCTGGGTCCTTTCTGGTCAGCTTTAGTGGGAACCTCTTGCCTTGGGAGCACAGGCAGCACCAAAAATCACCTCTTTGGCCCAGCTTGGTGTATAACTAAACATCCTGCAAACAATACGTGTGATGAAATCTGAGTTTCACCTTTCTGTCCTTTTGTTAGTGCAAGACTGAATTTCTGAAAGATTTCAAAAGAAAAAAAAAAAACAAAAACAGAAGCTAAACTTAATACAGGACACACTTGTCATCTATTAACCAGTATTTCCCACAAATTGATGAAAACACAGGTTTTTACTTGCCAGTTAAATTTCATTAATCTGCATATCATTCAGTAAATTGATTGAGACTAAACCAGAGGTTGCAGACATTTACTCTGTTATTGCTAAGTTAAAAATGAGGAATAATGCTTCAAAAATAAATGCAATATATTCAATACATGGCCACACTCTGGAACTGAGTATCCTAGAATTGCAAGGCTCAAGCTACCAGAAACTATCTGAAAATACTGATCCTGCTTTCTCCTGGACGTTTAATAGTGAGAGAAATGATAATGACTAAATTATCCAGTGATAGTTATGAAAGAAAGAACAAACCTTTCTAATTTAGTCTTTTTAAAAGACACCTGCATCTTAATTACCGTACTAACACTGGGTTATGTTTTCATTCAAATAAAATTTAAATTATCTTAATTAAAAAAAAAAAAATCCTATTTGTTTGGGGTTTTTTTCTCTAAGTTGTATATGAAATCAACCTTAGAGAAAGATGCTAGAGAAGGAATGTCATATTTTCCAGTCGGTTTACCACATGCTTCTGACAGGCCACAGTAGATAAGTGAGTTTTTACCACTTCACCTGTGGAATCAGTCAGTTTTTGTAGCTAAACTCAGTTGCTTTTTGTTTGGATATGAAGGTGTAAATCTACCAACAGCAAAGTATCATATTTAGCTTGTCTTGCGAGCAACAAAAGGAAGGAAAAACACCTGTAATTCATAATTTATCACTGAATCAATACCAAACCCTCTAAATTTAGGAGCACCTGATGGGTCACAGCTCACAGACATCAAAAAAGGAAATAAACCTGGGATTTACCTAAATTCTGTATGTCAGTAGCTTCACAGTGCATGTATCTTACTTTGAATTATACTGCCTTTGCAGTCCTGCTGTAGAAAGTAGTTCAGGTCTGGAGGGGTCTCCCTGCATAGAGGAAATCAGAGTCACTGCACCTTGAACATTTAAGTGCATCCTTAATTGTAATCAAGTGCAGCAAATATGGGTTTCAGTGCTTATCTGGAGAACACTGATGCTCCAAAGGAAGAGCATTGTACTGATAAATAACTAAATAAGACAATAAGCAAAGGTAAACCCAGAGAAACAGTGAAAGACACTGATAAATTCTCTGCATTCACCTGGATTAGCTGTTCAAGCATTTCCTGTCCCTTGGGAAGATGCCAACACAAGTTCCACAAAAAGACTTTTGATTCCATAGCAACACCGTGTTAGAACACCGTGCATGGGATACAACCTTCTATTTACCCTAAATTCATTTTCAAATTGAAACGGTATCTTGTACTACACATGTTTCCAGTGATTGAGTGTGTCCTATGAATGTCCAGATCAAACACGAATTTGAGCCAAACAGAGCTCCTTTTTTTCAGGATATTCTAAACTTCAGCAATAAATTGTCCTAGTACCAAAACTTATCATAAAAGCACATTACACTCATCCTAGAATGCCATTTCAAACCAGCTCTGCAGGTGATGGATTGTGCAGGATTTACATCTGGAGGGTGATGAGGATGCTTCTTGCATCCTATTCCATGGTCACACGGATGTTCCCTACAAGTGCAGCTGCAGAGGGCAGTGCCTGAGGAACCCCTGCACTGTGTTAAGGGTTTGACAACCTGACATTCAGCTCAATATTACAGTGTTGCGCTTATTTTTACCCCACAAATATGCTTTCCAAAGTCCAAGAGCCTAATATGAATTTTTGGCGCTGCAGAAATTGTTTCAGCAGAAATAAACTGACTAAATCTGAAGACATTTGCTGACAAAAGTGGAGAACAACACGGGAGTCTTTTATCTCAAGAAACTACAGATTCCGTTGTCTACCTTGTTTTCTCTTTCCTCTTATTTTTTCAAGTAGCCAAACAGTTGAACAGTACAGGATTTTTCACTCTTCGAATCCAGCACACAGGACATAGTACAGTACATACAATTACTGTGTTCTTTTCACTAACTAGTAGATTTCTCTGTAGAGTTTCTCAGAATAAATTAAACCAAACCTCAGAGGCTGCTTCTATGATGAAAATTTTCAGCAGTCCTCCCAGAGCAAAACAGTTGCCTTCATGCATTACAGTAACACAGCATGGCAGTCAAGAGGAAAGACTGGGTCCTGTTATAAGGGGTAAAATAAAGTGTAAAATACCCAAGAATGCCGCAGAGCTCGGGCTGTAGGTCTTGGAGGGGGCTTCAGGCCAGCAGCAGCCCCCTGAGATGCTCCCCTCAGCTGCCTTGCTAATGAGTGCATTCAGCATTGCTCACACCACAGAGCACCTGGCTCCCCAAAAGCTGACAGAGGGAGAAACTGCAATTAAGTCTGTGATTTAGTGGTCTTCCCACGGCTTTTCTTTGATAAATCTGAAACTATACCCAACTGCGGAACAAATAAACAAAACACACCAAAAAATCAGAAGTTGCTCTCCTCTGAAGTTGTTTCTCCCTGTGCACATCACCAGTGCTCATATGCCTTCTGTTGCAGAACAATGGTGGAAGTGCCTAATTCATCTCTCATTCTTCATACTAATTTATTTTAAGTAAGGATCTCTTTTTCATCCTAGTTACTTCTGTAATATGGGCTAATTTTTAAACCCAGTTAACACTGCCTTGACTAAGGTCGCATCCTGTGTATCGCAGCTGTCAAAGTGAGTGAAACATCTCTGTTTGACATTCTTTGATGAAACAAAAGAATTGCTTTCAGTTTCATTGAGAAAAAGAAATTCTTTTGCTAATTCCAAAAAGCAGATTTGGTTAAACTGAAGGAAAGATTCTGAAAAAGGTTTTGAAACACCCGGAGGAGATTTCCTGGCACAGGTGCCGTGATCCTTTTAGGAAGTGATGCTCACCAGTGCTTCTAAACAAGGGGTAAACCGGTGCTGAGCCCCAAAATAATGACTAATGCAGAATGTAGGTGAAAAAAAATAGGAAAAAAACCCCAAGTTTGCTTCTTGTTTTGTTGCATCCAACACAGAGGGAGCAGGAAAGGGAGGGAGGTGCTGGCTGTGCAGGTGTTAATTGCCATCCCAATTTAAGGTATTCCCTGGAATGCTACCAGTGCTCAGGCTCTGCCCCTCAGCCCAGCTCCTGACCTCAGAAAGCACAATTGCATGCACAGGTGCACCAACAGTGTCCAAGGCATTCCTTACATTTAACATTAATATTCTAAGGTTCCTGCCTGCCTGCTGGAAGGCTGGACCCAGGGTAAAAATTTGCAAAGACAGGTGGTGCCTGGGGTTGAATTCATTTCACTTGCTGATTATTCCACTGGTAGTATTTTTCCTCTTGAGCAAAATTTCAAACAGTTCAGCCCTGACACATTTTTAAAAATGCAGCAGTGGAGAGAACCATTGCTGTCTGTGGGCATCCTCTGCCCGCCTTGTCATCATCATCAAGTGAGCATGAACTTCTAGAAATAACAAAAATAATAAATAAAATGTGTTTAACTGTTGGGAAAGAATGTTTCTGACCCATGAAAAGATAGCCTGTTTCAGTTCCCCAATGATGTCAGTCTCCTTTTTACAAAAGCAGAGAGGCTGATGTTTTGTTGGTTTCTCAAANTGAAGCCCTGTATATCATAGTTGATTTTAGTAGTTTTCAATGAAGTCCTGCAACTTTAATGCTTGAAAGAGGACCCTGATTAATTTCTTCCCTAATGCAGTTTTGTTTGATGTGTAGGAGAAAGCATTGTTACTTGGGGATGTACTGACAACTGGAGAGGTCCAGTCTTACAATGGACTCATCATGTCCCTACATGAAATATCCCAGATTTTCTCAGGACAGAACCCTGACAAATACAGCAGGAATATTCATGGCTATCGTGCATCTGCTCCATTAAAATTTGAAAGGAAAATAATTGGTATTTAAAGGTTCACAGGCCTTAAAGAGAAAAAAAAAAATAGATTATTTTAAGCACTAGGTAGGGACACAACACCATTTTCCTTTTAAACGTTTTGAAAGGAAAACAGTTATGTTACCATGTCTAGTGCTATAAATCTACAAATCTAGAACCATAACTCCACAAAGCAGTAAACTTCCCTGACCTCCTTGCTTTCAGAAGGAAAACAGATGTATTTTCTTCCTATCTAACTTTGTCTCATTTTACTATAAATTAATGATGTTTTCCCACTAACAGCTACTTGATTATCCACGAGACACAAGGCAACCCTGTGCTGTTTGCCCAGGGAAAGATGCTAAAAAGCACTTCAGTAAATACCAGATTACATAAAAGTGCTGCATTTTTTACTGAGTGTTACTTGAAACCAAAGTCTTACAAATGTAAATAATTTCATTATATTTCATTAAAAAATTAAACATTAAATACAATTATGCAATTAAATACAATTGAATTACAATTAAATACATTATGCACTAATATTTAGAAGAAAAGCTCTGCATTCTAGGGCTCAATGAAATTGCTAGTTCTGTAAATCAGTATTCTGCCACAAATAACTAGGAAAATTTATTCAGATTGGCAAAGGTTGGAAAAGAAATACTTGGCTGTCCTTAAAGAGATGCCTTAAAGAAAACGTTTAGCTAATCAGAACTGATTTTCAGGACATGCTCATAGAGGTCATTAGGGGAGAAAAAGGACCAAAAGAAGTAAAAGTTAAAAATCTCAATTCTTGTAATTTGGCTGAACTTAAGTGACTGATAATACAGAACAAAAATATAGCCTCCTTAATTCAGTTTTGAAATACCTGCAAAGGGCAACCTGAAACTGAAAAATGGACTAAGTGCAATGAGGCCTTTAGAATAATTATGTGTAGTTAATTGAAGAATGTTAATCATGTCATATTAAGAGGGAGAGAGGGTTAAATTGGTAAAATTTCAATTCACTTAGGCCTTATCTCTTGTTGGAATGAACCAGATGATTAATCCTTAATATTCTTCAGGGATACAGAGAACATCAGCAATTAAATTAACAACTACAAAGTTTATGCTCAGAGATTCAAAAATGAAAGACAGAAACACTTTAATTTTTCACAAGTTGTTACCTTAATTATCTTCTTATTGCTTCTGTCTCTTTTCCCTCATTACAAAAACACACCCCTCAGTATTCACGGATCCCTTTAATTTGCTGTAGCTCAGCAACTGTGTAAGGAACGTCATCAGAGCTGCAAAAGTCATAAATCTTACTTTGTGCATGCTCATTGGAAATAAATCCTTCTGCTGTACCCTGCCCCTGTGTTCCAGCTGCAAGTGCTGACAAATTTTTGTTTCCTTACAAACAGCAGCGTCCATCAAAAGTTGCTGGCAGAAAAGGAAGGCTTGCTTAGCACAGAAAGTGAAGTTTCTTTTAGGAAAATATAAAAGAAGTACAGATATCTCAGTCAACCTAACGGTATTATGCAAAGTGCTACCAGCAATAGGAAGGTAAAGGGATAAGTTTCTTATGAAACCTAATTCCACAGTCATGAAAATAAGAGTGTAGTTTCAGATCATTCATGGAAATTATATACCACTAGGAAATTACAGACTGATGTTTAAATGTTCTCTGCTTGGAGAAGAAAACAACAGACAAAATGGAGGAGTTGAGGATGTGTTTGGGATTCTTTCTGAAGAGTTGCATTAGAACATGTGGAATCTTGTTATCAATACTGGACTCCCTCACATATTGAATGATTTCAAATGTAATTGCTGTGAAAGTAAATGCTCCCACAAGCTGAATGCAAAAATCCATGCCCACGAAACACAGGGACTTGACATTGTTATCGCCAGGCATGCTTTCAAAATTATCAAAGTTTTAAAGTAAAATGTCATATCCCTGAAGGGTGCCCTTACAACAAATTATTAACGAAGCTCTATTGATCCTCACCCAAACAGCAAAATCTCAATAAATCTCCTCTGGACCTTTGCTGGAGCTGGAAAATGCATTACACCCCCCTACTGACCACAATTTTTATTATCGCTATTGTGTTTGCAGGGCAGTCAATTTTATACAGCATTACAAACTGCCAAGTGCTAAAGTGATTTCCTCTATTACTGAGGTCCATGTATTAAATTTAGTGAGGCACAATATCAGGCTTCAAATATTGCAGAGTCTAGAATTGAATGCAGCTGAGCCTAATGTTATCAACCTGACAAAAAACACTGACATATTAAGTAGCAAATCATTTATTCATATTTGGGACTGGTTTTGTTTTTCTGTTCAGCTGGATAATTTCAGATTATCCACAGTATTTCAAAATGTGACTGTTACTGTGAAGTCCAAAGACACTGTGGAATAGATATTTCATACACTTATTATGCAGATCAGAGAAATATGCCTCAATGACCTGTTATCACATATAAATACGTGTAAATTAATAAATTACTGTGCATAATGCAGGTTTAGGCTGCAAATGCTTTAACCCTTTAGAATGATCAGTGATAAGCATTTCAGGTGCTTTTTATAAAGTCAAATACAAAGCGTTACTGCTCAGGTAAAGTTTCATTTTGTGCTCCTTTTTTGCCCTGATCATTCTTTTCCCTCCAGTCTGAAACATGCAAAACTAGTGGATTTCTGAGCTTGTAGATACTACTTGAAACCTAGTTCTTTCTGAAATATGCCTGTTGTAATGTACACCTGGAAGAATTGATGGATCCAGAATAATCCAATACCTGTCCCTAATATTTGATTGCTTACATCAATGGAAATAAAGCTTTCTGTATTTTTTTGTCAATGGAAAGCAAATTATTCTGTAACAAACTGAGAAGAAATATCCAATATGTTGCTTGCTTGAAATAATCCAAATGATACTCTGTGGTAAAAGCTGGAGCCACAAGGCTCTGAGAAAAAAAAAAAAAAAAAAAATTCTGCATTGATACCTGTTATTATACAGAATGCCAGCTCCCTACCTTTCATAAATGACTTTGCATACTGACAGGTCTGTGGTCTAATTGTGCAACTATTAAACTCTAAAAATTGCCGTTAAAAATTGCTCACAGTGGATCTCTGGACAGAGCTATCCATCCTCAAGCAAAAACTCCAGGGAAGATTCCTGCAATTTTCTCTCTGAAAATCTCTGTCTTCAACATGCAATATGCCCCAGTTGGGAAGACAGAAACAAAATGCCACTGACAGATATGCACAACATTCCAAACGTGACAGAAAATCTCCAAATGAAAGGACAGAATTCCCCTCCTGTTTAACCCTTTCCAGGCTGAATCACACATCTCAGTTCACTGGAAAACCTGAGTCTGCAGGCTTTTACTTTGGGTATTTCACTGCTATAGCTAATTCTGCCCTAACAACCATGTTGGATACTAAACTGTCCAAATCAATCATTAAACAGTTTAGCACTGTGCTTTATATTGTCAAAAAGCTTCTACACCTGTCTCATAGGAGACAGCAGGACAAAAATATTGCTACCTTGAACTTTATTGTGGAGTTGGAAAGCCAACTTTCTACTGGAAAAACTACTTCGAGCCCTGAATTTTATGTCTGCTTTTTCCCCCCATGTATCTTCCCCTCAATCCTTCCTAGACAATTCCTGAAACACTAGTTGGCTGCAAGCAAACAAATAAGCAAACAGATGAAAGCTGAAAAACAAGCATTAAATATTTAAACTTGGGAGTATTGCCCTTTTGGAGTTAGACCCCAGGTGCTTCAGCTGCAAGCCCTTTCCTCAAAAGATAAAGCATTTAACATAAGCTGACACTCAAACATCTCAGTCTCATACACTGCCAGAGTTCCTCCTTGTCACCAAAAGAGATCAGATATTATTTTGCTAATTGGACTGAAAAATGCTCTTGGCATTCAGAGACTTCCCACATATTCACTGCTGAGCTCCTGGGCCACGTGGGTCCCTGAACTGGCTTTGTGGAAGTTTCTCTGTGTTCTGCAATCTCATCATAAATTGGACTCCTCTCATTCAACACCAACATTTAACTGTTAATAACTGTCTATTCAGTTCCACTGCAGAAATTCCACAGGAGTAGTGAGGAACAACACCCTCCATAGTTCTATGAGTAGAGCTAATGGCACTACTTCTTTCATTCCTGAAATGTTAATTAGCCCATAAGTCTGACACTTGGTAATGAAATATTTATTTTCCTGGAGTACTACATGTAACTTAAGAATTACAAGTGGATCCAGATGTATTACTGAATATAAAAATCATTATTCTAAACCACGTTGCAATCTGCAAGGGAAAAACAATACATTATTACAAAGAACTTCCCTATCCACATGGGTGACTACCATCCATTTTAAGCACTTTGCATTTTGAATTTTGCAAGAGCAGTCTCTGTTGCTTGCAAGAGTTCTTTAAAACATAAAAAAACCCAAAAAAAAACAACAACAAAAAAAAAAAACAACACCAAAAAAAAAACCTCCAAAAAACCCCCAAAAAACAACATTGCACAAAGTTTACATGCTTTAATTCAAGCCTTAAATTAAATTACATTACATTTCGAATCATTAAGGATATAACCAATTTGAAAATATTTTCCCTGTTTGTGACCGGAGCTTCTCAGAGAAGAGTTTGGCATCCTGAAAAAAAATTGGATATGAATACCAAAATAATGGAATAATCACGTTGAACTCAAAGCACCGGGGACAACTCCGAGAAACTGAAAAGGATGGGAGTAATCACCCAGCAGAATCTCAAAATCTGAGACAAAAAATGACTACAAGAAGGGTGGGAGAATTGATTTGCTGGCTAAGATGCAGCGAAAGTGTGCAGCAAGGATCAGGATTTCCCTGGGTGGAAAAGGGCCAGGGTTAGGCAAGAGAAGACAGATAAAGTCCACTTTTATTGATGAGCATAAATGCGCCTCTGATCAGCTCAGGGTGGATGTGCCCAGCTTGTGTCCCCTCCCAGCCTCCTGCCATCTCCAGCAGCCACACGTTGTAGGAATCAGGGTGGGAAAAGGAGGAACCCTCGATGCTGTGCCTGCAGCAGCCAAAATAGGGGTTGGGATTAACTCTGTTCCTGCCTCAAACCTAAACACAGCACCATGGCTTCTGGGGACACAATAAACTCCATCACAGGCAGAGCCAGCACACAGATTTAAGCTTTTTTTATCTGAAATTCTTCCTGAATAGAGATGAGGGAGATTTAAAGAAATCAGTGATAAATTTCTCCAGTGTGATTTCCAAATGGGATGTCCAGGAATCAGCTCTCATGTCGTGCAAGTATCTTTTGCTCACACATTTGGGTTCTTTAGGGCCCCACGCGTGGTTTCAAAAATCAGCAATTCCCAGTAAATGATCAGGGGTGAAAACAATGAGTAAGGGATACTGTGCTGTGATCCTGTGACACTGAGAAATCATTCTCAGGCCTATCCTACAACTCCTTGGCTATTCTTGGCTACTCAGCCCAGGAATTTTTTCCAATACACAGTCATAATTCAGTGATAAACTATTAAGCAAAATAATTGTAATTTCTGCAGTTGCCCCAATGTAATTACAATATTTTTTTCTGTTTGAGACTATTCTGTTGAAGGGCAGCTCACCTGAAAAGTGAGGCATGATGGCATTTACATGAAATACTTACAAATTAACACAGCTGTTCACATGTAAAAAACCTACATGAAAACAAGATTCCCATACAGCAATTCATATACAAAACAACTCATCCCACAGACCTGTCTTGATGTGGAAAATAGTGGGGATGAATTGAACAAAATCAGTGTAACATGATTGAAAAGACTGGTTAAAATAACACTGGCACATGTGAAGCTGTGTATGCTGAGTTTTGTGTAAGGGAAGATGAACTAAAATACTTAGCCAGTTAAATAATGTGCATCTAAAAAAAACAGAAACAAGATTGCTTGGTCGTATTTCCTTTATTTGACTGTGATAACATTATTAAATTTGTTCCCTGATCTCTCTAAAGTAAATTGGAGTCACTTCATTTAAAAGATGACTGAACCATATTACTTTAGTAGTATCACAGGAAAAAAAAAAATTCTTCAGTGTTTAAAACATTGCTGCAAAACATGAGTAAATATTAATTTCTCCATGCCCAACAGAATAAGACATGAACAGGCTTGCTTTTCAGCAGGAAAGATTCCAATTGAACATGTGGCTCACTTGTGTGTGGTTTTTATAGCTAAGAGATGAATTTGACTTGTCTGTTTATAATTGCTTTTTATAAACCAATTTAAATTAAGAATTTGTTCACTGGCTGTGAACACCCATATATCAACTTAAAACAGGATTGTTATCTTTGGTTTCACTGTGTAGTTTTACATTAATAGCATATGATAACCTTCCGAAATGAGAGAGTAAATGTTTAACACACACATTAATAATGAATAGTAAGAAACAGAAGTGCATGAGGAACTTTACAAGTGCCAGTAACACGTCACTGCATCACACCACAGGATTCCTCACACTGAGTTGTACAATGAGATGTTTTGTGCCACCTCAGCTAGGCCTGTATGTATTATTAAATTACCTTCCTAGTCTTTACAAGACTTAATTCCACATTCCTCATTTGTCTCCAGCATATTTTTCCTATAGCATTTGTAATTTTGTCTTTGTGTTAGATCAGCTTTCTTCCCTTGCTTGAGAGTAACCTCTTCTACTTGTCCTACTTCTCATGAGGAATTGTCCAATATACAAATCAAAATTTGCATCGTATTATTATTATTATTCTGTTGCTGTCCATAGAGTCATCAAACATGTTGCCAGATGTGCAAGGAAAAAAAAAAAATGTAACCAAAATACTCTGACTCTTAAACCATCCAATTCAAAGAATTGCAGCCAAGTCCCATCAGGAGGGTAAAACAGACCCTTTTCTAAAGCAAGTTTTTAATTGCCTTTCAGCCAAAATGCCCCCCACCCAAAAAAAAATTTTTTTCACAAATGATCTCTGTTGGAATTAATTTTCCTTATCTAAGAGGGTGGTGCCATCTACATCTACAACCAAAGCATAGCAAACTAAAGACATTATTATTATTAACAGCATTACCAAGTTACTCCAGATTCTGTGACAGCAAACAGGGTTTGAAACACACGAAGACAAAAAATAAGTTCACCCTGTGGGTTGCTTTAGAAGTAGAACCTTAGTGATGTCAAGAGGACACAATTTCTTCACATTTAACTGAAAAGGATAGTGACTGTTCTGATCTTAAACACTCTCATTTCAGCCCCTGGACCTCTTTCTCCTTCCTTTTCTTTCCCTTTCAGTGACATCTCTTGTTTCCTTCTTCCTCCTCCCCTGTTCCTGTTGTTACTGGGATGTTGCATTTCCCAGACAAGATTGGAGTGTGAAGGTACAAATGCCCAATCATGGCCAATGCGAGTGTTCCCTCACCAGACAAAGTTCCCTCAGTTTTCTCAGCACTTCTACTGGAGAAAGAACGTAGGAAGTAAGTAAAAAATTATAAATTCATAGCACTGACTTGGGATATTTTCTGAAAAACTCTCAAGCTAAAAAAGTACAATTGCTGAAAAGAGTACGGCACAGTCAGTAATGGTCTTTTCTTCAGGTTAGGTGTTTCAGTTGTCTTACACATCTGTCGAGTAAAAAATAACTGCTTTAAAAAAAAAAAAAAAAAACCCTGGAATTATTTTCTTATGTCACAGTTTTAAAGCAGTTTTGTAAGCTCTATTCAGTATCCATGCCATGGTAAAAACTAGGGTTGCCAATTTTTAAATCAGCAGTACAGTTAATGTTGTCACCTTAATATTAGCACTGCAGTTACTCTTCACATTGGTTGTGTGAGAATCAATACATTAAACATTTCCATATTCAAATGTATATACTTATCTGTGTTCACCCTTGGAGGGAAAAAAATCCTCTGCAGAACATTTCACCCTAAAGAATGTTGACAATTTAAAGTTTTATTTTTTCAATAAAAGAACTCATCCATTTGTTTTAAAAATCCTGATTACAACAAACCAAACCTCATATAAACTAGCCCTCTGCATATAAGTTTAAATCTCAAATAAAAGTAATTATAAATATTTGGTCTGATGTAATCTAAAGCCAGCTTTTAGCTTTGAAAAAGTCACTTTTTAATGAAATCACATCTCACCAAACATAGTTTTAGTCTTCACTTCCTAATCCATAACAATAGATGCTCTGCAAAAGCTCCAAGTGGAATATCTAGAAATGCAACATTTCTCATGGCTGATGCTTTAATGTTAGTTGGGAAAGCACAGATCAACTTCACTGTAACTGCAGCCACCAACCAGCTGCTTCACTGGAATTTCAGTAGAAACAGAATTCTGAAAGCCCAAAGGACAGAGTTTCATTCATTACTACAAATACTCTTAAATAAAAGGAAGATTACACGGTCATGATGATTACACCACTGAAAACATGAAATGTACAGTATTAACCTCAAAGAATGACTAAAGTTGAAGAATTTCTTGCTGATTTTCCAATTAATACTGCCATGAATCAAAGTCTCAGTGAGGCAGACAGACTTTCCAAAGAGCACACACCACGAAAGCAGAGATCTCAGTTTTATCAAGTGTGCTCCTTGCATCCCAGCTACATCTCAGACCTGACCACGTTTGTAACACACAGGGAGGAATCAACTGAAATACAAACATTCCAGTTTGAACAATCTTTTTGAACTCAGGCTGTGTTTTCTAATCTAAAACCATTGCTGCCTGGGCAAATTTCATTTTTGTAAAACGACAAGTGGCACTTCATTTTAGGTAAAGGCTACCATGAAGTTCCCAACTTTATAAAATGCATCCCTGTCTAACACAAACCAGTGCATGCTGGTATCTAACGCTAGAGAGGAATGTTCACACACTCGAAAATAAATGGTTTTTGCATTTCAAGGTGACAAGTACAATGTCAGACACAATCAATCGATCACTGCATAATTATTATTGCAAATGATCCATATCCATGCTGCAAACCTTAAGGGGAATTTAATGAAGCAGGAAGCACATCAATAATAGGATCTACTTCGGTCTCTGTTAAATTTCGCAATTCACAAATATGTTGTCACATTTTATCCTTCCTTGAATTCCTGTAATTGTATTTGAGGAGAAGCTCACTGAAAGTAATATCCAAACATACAGCAGGTTTTCCTTTATAAAAGGAGTCCCTGTATATTATTTACACATCACAAAGATTAAATGTACAAAATTCTGCAAACACAACAATCTCTGAAGAAAACCTGAAATGCCAATAATCAGACTTAGTCTGATGTGTTTGGCTGACTTAAATCTGTGTTGTGCCCGTGGAGGAACACACAGGGAGCACAGCAAGGGAGAGAAGGAGCTGAAGAGACAAACTCCTGCATCCTAACTGCAATCCCTCCACGTCACTCACTACCTCGCTGAAGAAAGGGAGTTTAACTTGTGGTGAGAACAAAAAGGGTTCTTGGTTTTGTTTTCCACTACCTGAATCAGAAATTAAATTGCCAAACTCAATTGGCAGAAATGATAATTGGCAATAAATAATGTCATTTCTTCCAAGGCAAGTCTGTTGTGTCTGTGACAGTGATGAGGAAGTGATCTCCGTGTTTTCCTGCCGTTTCATGGGCTTTCTCACTCCAGTCCCTCCCATTCCTCCTCCCTCCCTGTCCCACTGAGAATTTGGCTGCTAGCTGGGTCCAACCCATGACACAACTGACATCGAGATGGGGAAAAATATATCTGGTGTATTAGAAGTCTATGTGAAAACCAGTCATTTTTGCAGAAATGTTGGACTTCAGCTCTCTGGTTGCAGTAAGAACAGGTGGATTTCCATTCCAGGCTATGACAAGGATCCAAACACAGATTCATCTGTTTGGCAAGGAAGGAATATCAACCCAGGAGCAGAAGGGAAAAAGGAAGCCATATGGAAAGACATCAAAAGAAGATGTGAACAGATACCTAGGCTTTGATTAGTAAACATCCCCTTTTGTTGATTAAACTGTGAGACAGTCAAACTAGTTATAAAAGGTAAATCCAGCCTGGTGGCACTTGCACATTAAAGTGAAAAGATAAGCAAAATCTTGGCTTAGGGACTATGACAACTCCTTCAACAGGCACACTTCACTGGAATAAATATCCAAAAGGAACACATCAAGAAATTAAACTCAAGATACAAACAAGGTTTCTCAACTGCCCAGAAAAATCTTCAGGACTTGCTCATTCCTCTGCCTCCCCAACTAAGATCATTCCAACAGTAGCTACGGTTCTACAGCTGTAGATGTAGTAGCTTAAACCCACCAGATTGTCACAGAAGTGGTGTTCAGGAAGGATTTCCACTAAGAGATAACAACAGTGGGACAATAGGAGGACTTTACCCTGCTCACCCAGCCACACTTCATGCATGTTTCCTCACACAAACATCCCTGCACTGATACAGACACCCACGCAGTTCATTCAAAGCTCTGATGGAAACCAACGCTATTAAGAGGGACACGACGAAGATAAGGTTAATTGGACAAGTGTAACTCCTTGCTAAAGTAAGGGGGAAGAACAGATTAGGTAATTAAAGTAAACAGAGTATATAATGCACCTTCAGAAGAGAACAGAGCAAGTCTGTCATGCTGCTTTACACAAACTCTGCGCTGATTCTGCAGCAAGAATTAGTAATAATAATAATACATATATTCTTGATGCTTAAACTCAGTTTCATCAAACACTTATATGTGTTTGTGTCTAAAGGAATGCACATTGCTTTTATAAACCAAAACTGCCTCACTTGCCTATCTGCAGTGCTGGACATCACAGAGCATCATCATGATTTGTTCTCTTCCCATTCTTACCCCACATAAATGACAGAATGGTGTTCTGCAAAGTACTGCAGCAGGTCAAGAAAACCCCTCAAGAACTGAGAGTGCCGGATGACCAAAAGTTATGTCAAATATTCTGAACTGAAATCACTTTTCTCTTCTGTTCAATTTCTCTTTTCACACTTAAAAAGGTGATTTTGCTGAATGTCTTCATGCTTTGCCTGCTAGTGTGACTTGTAGCTTCTGTCATCACAACGTGAATTGTTATACATATGATTTTTAAGCCAACTTCTGTGTGTGTTCCAATAGATACATAAACACAGCCTACTGAGAGTTGTCTTAGATTCTACCATAACTAAATGTAATCCTGTTTTCATTCACCATCTCTGTCAGTCCTTTCATTTCAGCCATCAAGATCGTAGATTTATAAATTGCAATACTTCATTATTAAAGTTTACTGAGTCAGATACCCTTGAGGATCCTTACTGTTCACGTCAGCATACTCTATTATGAAATCTTTTTGTATTTTTCTGTGTTAATAATAAAATTTATTCAACATCAGTGGTCAGGCAGTCAGACACAGAAGATGAATCTACGTGTTTTATTCAAGGTCTCAGTGGAAAGCAGAATGAGGATCACTTTGACTCTGAAGATACCTGCAGCTTTTCAGCTAATATGTTTGATTTTCCTTAACTGAAAGGATCTAAATACTTTGATTACTCAATAATTCTATGCAATAAAATCTATACTGCTGAAGTGTTCCACTGACAGTGTTTCCAACATAGTCACTTATTCTTTCAGCTTAGTTCATGCTGGATCTCACTGACTGCAGCTCTTGAAGCACAGTCAGTTGTGCAGTTTTGGAAAGTTCTCATTTAAGAGAGCAATCTTTGCTTAATGCACACAATGTCAATGCTGCAAAATACAGTAAAAGTAAGTAAAGTTACTGAAAAAGTATGAGCATTGTATTTGCTCCTTACTCCAATTTAAAAAGATCTTAAGGTTTTGTTCCTTTATCATTTTAGTCATCTTCACATCTGTTTAGGGTTCTCATTTCCTTTAGAAAAAAGCCTTTACAAAGGTGTCCTGCAGCACTGAGCACACGAGGAGCACAAGTTAGGCTTGAAACGACACCCTTCTGCAAGCCAGGAGAAAGGCACACTCTGTGCCTGCATACATTTGGGAGTGCATAAAAACATGCAGGCTTTGGTCAGCTGAATAAAATACCATCTGCTTTCGAATATGTGAGCTGACACAGACTCCTGTGTGCATTAGGATGTCTCTAAATAGGAGAAGCACCAGAAATGCAACCATAAAGGAGTTTAAACTCCTAAATATCCAGATTAAATTTGTGCTAGAGTCTGTTACTTCCTTTTCCTCCAGATTTCTTCCCAGATGTTCATCTAAGGAACGTTTTGCTAATTCAGACAAGTACAATTCTCTATATTGGACCCAAAAGCTTTATTCTACAGAGTTGTCAAAACAGTGTCCTATTGCCAGAAGAAACTATCTTGTTGCTATTGCATACACATTTTTTTTCAATCTGTTTCTCTGTATCTGCCTACTCTAGTTTTGGGGAAAAAAAACCAAATTTCATTTGCTGTCATGCTTTCTGCCTTGTTTGATCAAGTATCATTGTGAAGCTGCTACTGAAAAAATCTCTGCTAAATATACACAAAATTTCTGACAACTCATTCCCTATTATTAAAAAGAACAGCAGACTGACAGCAATGAAGCACACCTCTGACTAAGCAGACATTAATTAGATGTTTATAAAAGTCATAAAACTGTATTATGGTACACTAAGGTAATTTTAGTCCAGCATTTTCATAGCATACAACAAAATGTGGAAAACCAATAATTTGTATTTTAAAAATGTATTTACCAATTATTTTGTCCCAGTTTTTCCTACGACAACATTTAACTGCATTTGACTTTTTCATGACTTGTAGTAACTTTAAACCCTCGATTTCTAACTCGGAATATGAAAGTTGAACATGAGGTTGGTGAGGACTCAAAATAGTCCAGTCTGAACAACCAAATGGAAAACAACCAACCATGGAAGTGTTTGCTGGGGAATCAAGCAGCTGCTTATGCTCTCGTGTGGACAAACTACGCTTATTTTTTAAAATATGAAAAAGAGGAAGAGGAATACTGTACAGAGAGAGGGGGTTTGGAAGACTGGGGACTCTGTGAAAGACTGGGAGCAGTCTCAGCTTTCAGCCACCAACTCTCATTTCTCCCACCAATAGTTACACTGCTTCAGCCAAGCTGAGCACGAGTCAGCAACTTCAGAGCCCTCTGACTGGAAAAAACCCCAAACATATTTGTTACATTCTGAGAAAATCCCACCCCCTTTGGGGAGGTGAGTTACACAGGAAATGTGAATGATAATCTGCAGTGATCAAGAACACCTTGAGTCACTGCAACAATCTCATTTTGGGGAGAAAGAGGAATTAAACTGCAGCAGCAGCAGATGTAAAAGGGTCTACACCCCTCAGAGAGAATATAGGCCCTTTTGACTTTGCTAGTTCCTAAATCAGTAATGCCTGAAAGCCTTCAAAGTTTCTTGGTCAGTGTGAGCTCTGATATTGATGAACTCTGATTCCTACAGCACTAGTGTCTATACATAAAGTACCAGACCAAAAAAAGAACTCCTTTGTCCAGGGAAGGAAGAAGGTATAAATATAAACATCATTTAATTGCTTAGGCTATCAACAAATACGGATTCCCTTGACAGGGTTAACAGGACTAAAAACTTTCTCTAAATTTTTTAAAATTTTGAAATAAGTATTTAAAAAAGAGCAACTAATCAAGGCTGTTCCATTCAATAGACTGAATTAGTGTCTGCATTCCCGCACAATGTTTTTAGTTAGCTAAACATGTTCAGTTTGCTTGCAATAAAAGGAACTTGATACCACTGTCATCAGTAGAATTAAAGAAAAAAGACATCAAACTGTTCCAGGATACTGCTTAGTAAGACATTAGAAAATGGGAAGAAACCAAAGTTTTCTTTTGCTTTGTAAATATTGCAAAATGTTTCTACATTATACATGAAATGAAACAACAGGTAAGCACTGCCACATAAATGAGTGAATTATCTGAAAAAAATATCAGTCAATGTAATAAATTAATTTTAAGCCTTTACAAAGGGGAAGACTACATTTCCACACAAGTTGGCTACTTTAAATTTTAATAGTATTGCTGAGAAGCTTTTTATAATTATATAAAATATTGATGTGATGCCAGGAGAAAGCGTTTCAAATGCTGCTGTGAGTTTATACCTTGCACCTACATATATTAAAAGTCTCTTGTTTACCTACTGCATCTTTTTACATATGCTGCATCTTAGGTACCTATACATGCCTAGTTAATGTATAGAGTTTAAAAATCATAACATTTCAGGAAGAAAAAAATCTGTGGATACAATTTCCCCATTTCCATAAAAAACCACAAAGTAATAATGTCTGCTACAATCAAAAAAAAAAAAAAAGTTCATTCTCCACTTCTTCCTACTAATCTGGAGATCTTATACAAATAATTTATACTAGAAAAGTTCAGTTGCAAAGGGGAAGAATGCTTAATATCCAGGTGTAGTAGTGCCAAAAGAGAGAAAGGCTGTTTAAAGGATTCTGCAAATCAGAAAACCAGAACAAAACATGCATCTTAAAATATAAGTAAAAAGGACAAAATAGAATTGGAATGAACACACTTTTAAATGTGAAATATTAATTACTGTAACTTATATTAATTACTAGAAGCTTTGAAAACCAGGAAGTGGTACCATCAGAAACTGCTTATTACTGTGGTTGTTTTGCTTAAAACATTTACATACATCTCTAAAATGAACAACGAGAAAAGTTCATCAATAATGTAAAATACAGCACGCTAAAAGTGACAGAAATCTGCATAGCTACCTGCAAGAAAACCTGCAAGTATGTCATTAAATTTCAAATTAACAAAGATTCCTAGGCTTGCTGAGGGAGAAGTTCCCTGGCTTTTAAAATCTTTAGAGCCTGTGCCACAGAAAACAGAATAATACAGAATAATGCACATCCTTTCACCTTAGTGTGCATATTAGAAAGAAGGGTTTATCCTCAAATATTTACTGTGCATCTCCTTTGGATGATGGCAACTCTAATACCACAGCACAAACTGAATGAAAGACAGACTGCTGCAACTGAGGGATCTGATTTATAAATCTAAAAACAGAATGAAATTAATCCTTGCACCAGCAGCTTCAATACAGAATCGTGGTAAGGGTTAAAAACGAGCAGCAGTTTTGCTGTTGAATGCACAGACACACCGGTGAAAATTCAAGGGACTTGTACTACAGAACCCAGAAAAAAAGGAAAAGACAAAATCATAAGGCTCAGTGATTGGTGAGCTCCCGAAACCATGGCACAGGTCAAAGTAGTGAAATAAGAAACTTAAAAGTCTACGTACAGTGCCTTTTGCACAGATGACAAAAGTTACCAAGATATAGTGGAGGGTCAGCAGAGATGAGAAGAAAGCAGGAAGGGAGATTTACAGCACGAACCACGAGCGATTCAGAAAGAAAAGGAGTGATTACTGGTAATATCTCTAAGAATTCAATGTTGCCCCTCTGCAGCCTGTTTTGCAGAGGTGGCCCAGATTAGCTGCACGCCTGTCTATTTTTACATACATTTAAATTAAATAAATAAATAGATTGTCAAATGAGATTAGTTTAAAATATTTTCCCAGAAGATGTACAGGCTTTGAAGAGGAACACAGAAAAGCTTTTAAGTATGCAGATTTGTTCACTGATCTTTTTGTGGGGATTTTTTGCTAAGAAAAAAAAAAACAAACATTCTGTAACAAAACCTGGATGAATTCACAAGTTAATAGCTTTACTAATTCAAAACATACATCCCACAATACAACATTATTTTTAAGATGAGCAGATTTTGCTGCAAGGAATCAGAACAATGCTGAATGTAAAATCACAGAAATAGGAACATAGTATCTATTTCTTTATCTGCAGTTGTCAATTACCAGAAACTTAAAAAGCCAAGATAGACTGTGACAATTAGTATAAAAGCCACTGGGTTAAGTAACACACATTAGAAGTTTTAATCACATTAAGATTGTTTCATTTCTTACAAAGAAAGCAAATCCTCAACAGCCACAAGTGATGCAGCATTCGCTTTGTAAGTGAAGCACACACTGAATCTTACACAATTGCAAAATGTTCTAAGGCAATGAACAGAAAGCAGTGCACTCTGCCACATCCTGCAAATCCTGAAAATAAATTTCAGCTTCCCGTTAATGAACCGGTTTGTTTAAACTCTGCCTGGAAACGCAAGCACATGTTCTGCACCCCAGCCATGCTACCCTGCAGCACACACACCTCACATAGCACAAAACATGCTGCAACTACAGGCTAAAATCCACACTCCCAAAGTCGATTTATTAACAAAAGATTGACATGGAGAGAGACACTACCTACCCACAAATACATCATCATCTTGAAAGAAATCAAGGGCTCTGTCAGCAAACAGAAGTCTCCTTACTTCACCAAGTATGTCTGGAAGGAAAACTGAAAACAGTGGGTAGAAAATCTTGCCTTTTCCTGTCAAGTCCTCACAGTTCTCTTCTTATACAAGGTATTTTTTTTAGTTTGTTTATGAGAACAGCATTCGTTCAGTGGCTCTTTCTGCGTGTGAAGTGACTTGCTTCAGGCTGTCTTTTTTCTTCCCTTTTTCTCCCTAACTCAGTCTGTCCTTTCTCTACTGTCAGGCTTGCTTAGGTAACAGTTCTTGGTGTATCTATTTAATGAGCAGGTCCGTGCACTAAAGGCAGCCAACTACACTGGAGAGGGGGGGGGGGG
>VWZT01014990.1:697096-740172 GCA_013397055.1 Pachycephala philippinensis
AAAAAAAAAAAGTAATAATAAATAAATAAATGGGAATATACCACTTCCTGATTATTATTACGGGATCTACGGACGCCCCCTCTGTAGGAATTTATGGGAGGATTTCTGAGACGTCTTGAGGGAGGGGGGGAATCCTCAGAGTGACTCCGGTGGCACTCGAGCCATTGCCTCTCCCTGCCGAAGGACCCCGTTCACAAATCCCGCATTTGAGAAATTTTTAAACTCAAAGCAAAGCTCCTACAGAAAAGAAAGGAACATGTACTGCACCCTGCTTCTCCTTTATCTCTTTAAATGTACTTCAGATAAAAGCTGCATCCAGTCAGGTCAAGGCCTTTCCCAATCTTATTACGCTCACACAGGAGTGTTCAACACACTTTTCTACAGCCATCTACTGTCTCCACAGTGTCATTGCTGCTGCTCCTGCTGCCGGGAGAGAGCTGCCAGCACGAGAAACAGGGAATACAAACTGTGAATCAGACCACAGGAAAGGTGTTTGGGCTAATTTGATTTATTTATTGTAGGATTTTTTTTTTTCTTACCATAATACATACTTTTAAATCAAGGTTAGGATTGTGATTTGCATATTTAGCAAAGGTTAATAAAGTGAACTGCAATCTTTTACTGGGTTTTTTTTTGTTAAGTTTAAGGTACTTTATGCAAAAGAATGAGCATGCAAGGGACTTGAGTGTTTTTGATTGGCACTTGGACTTTTACCCTTTTCTAAAAGAAAATATTTTTAACTCATTTAACCCATCTCATTAAAACACACAATATATTTAGTAAATTGATCAACAGCGTCCTCAGGTGAGGAACAGTTTTAAAATGTAAAGGAGACAAATCTTAAATACTTTTAAGGCTGCATTATTGGACTTGGAAATCATACCTGACCTCATGAACTGGTGCATGCCACACTCTGACCACGACACGTTTGGGGTGCTGATGTGGAGAGCCATACACACAGTCTGGCTCCTAACTGAATAAACTATATATTATAAATAATAATAACTAAAGAGATGAGGTACAAAAATAGTCATGGGAATGAGATTAAACAAATATTTTGCCTTATTTTTATGTTTGATTATTTATTCGTTATCTTTGGTCACAGAATTTGCACTTCTTAAAAAAAAAAAAGAAAAACAANNNAAAAAAAATCATTCTTTTTACCTAAAGACTCCAGTCCATTTACATATTCAGCCTGACCATACAAGGTAAAATGTCACCTAAATAATTAAAATGCATTAACTAAATTGCATAATCACTCACTGCACCAGGGCAGGTGGCAAATGGAGAGGCACCTGCTGAAACAGCTCATTACGAGGAGAGATAACAGCAAAGCAAGGCTGGGGGGAGCAAACTAAAATCCATAGCACTAAACCAACTGGAATCTGCCACCAGGGTGAAGTCCAAGTAAAAATAACTTCTGGACCACTGACAGTCCAGAGCTGACAGATTTAACAGAAAAACGAAACAATCAATTCATGTGGCACCTCACACTAAAATTTCAATAGAGAAGTTTATCCAGATAAAGAGATACAGATACACACAGAGCTATTGATGCTTGATCTGCAAAATACTCTGGCCAGGTAAAATGCTGTTGCCTCTTTTAGTGGAGGCAAAAGGCAAAGATTTAACACACCAATTCCTAAAGTGATAATTTTTACTGTAATGTGCAACAACAATAACATTGGTATAAGTTTAGTGTAGTTTCATGAAATAAAGCCAGTTCCTTCACGTAGGTAGACTTCAAGAGGAAAAGAAAAACCTTTTGTTTCCAGTTTTGAGTTGTTTAAACCCTCTGCCAGTTTAGCCAGCAATACTCAGCACTCTATCAGGCCTAACCCAGTCACCTTTCAGCTGTACACCTTCACCTGCTTTAGTCTCCTGCATAGTGCACTGTGTTCTGTAGCCAGTCACACTGTAACAAACCTGAAATATCATGTTCGAATGAATTACATTATACTGGTTAGGCTGAAAATACATTTTCTGATAATGTATCTGAACATCTGCCAGCCAGTAGTTCTTTCTATCTGTGCACCTCAACTGAACACAGGAGGCTTTAGAATTTTCAAAGACTGGTTAAAGATTTTATTAATATGATAAAAGACTGTGCACGGCTATTGCCTGTAAATCACTTCTGTATCAGAATTTCCCTGTTTTGGAGCATAGGCAGCATGTGAAACTTCAGGGAACAGGGTCCCAAGGCTTTCAACTACTCTCTCTGTATTTTAAATTCTCTTCATTATTAAATTGGTTACTCCATCAATTCTTCATATCTTATTCCTTCAAACAAGAGGAACACTTTGTAATGCTGCTGTACAAAACCATTCATTTCAAGTGTTTTATTTTTCGCACAGATATTATTCAATATCAGATCAGCTGTAGCTCCTGTGCAGGTAGAAAAACGTGGATAAAAAGATGATTGAAAACAGGTGTATTACTCTGGTTTTTCACCTGTGGCTGAAGTTTAAACCAAACCCTGTTTGCTAAGGTCACTTCTTACACGTTCTGCATTTGCAAACAGTGTGAAAAAAGTAAATAGAAGGTACTGACCACAATCATTTTAACAAAGGCTGGTCCAAGGGAGCTGACATCAGGTTCAGGTCAAAGGCTATTGAAATCAATGAGAACCTTGCTGTTCTTTTAAAAACCAGGCAGTCAGAAACTCTGTAACCAATCTGGGCATTTGCTATTTGCTGCCGTAATGGCCCAGATCCTCTGATGCTCCCAAAGATGTTCACATGGGGCTCTTCCACAGGGGCTCTCACAGGTACTTCCAGCTTCAGAACCAGCATTGCTGTGTGAGCTCACACCACAGCCTCAACTTTTATAATCAATCAGAATATCATATATTTTCCCTACAGAATCACGAGGGATTGATTGGTGAGATATTCAGCATAGATAAAAATAGTTGGTAATAGCAAAAATGAAATAATAAATTTTGCACTCCTAATTAATCAAGATTAGTTATAGATGTGATCAGCACATTCTTATTGGCACCTAAACAGTTCCCATTTCTAAAAAACCAAGCTCTAGATTCTAGGAGTTCCATTACCTTATTAAAGGGCCATAATTCATAGACATATCTTGGCATATTTATTAATGACACAGAAGATTGGAAATAGCACTGATATTGCTGCTTACTGCATTGGAAGATAAGAAAATGCAGACTAAGTTCCTCCTCTTGCAGGGGATATAAACCTCCTATGAACTGCAAGAATATTAAAACAAGCTCAGTGCTAGATGGTGTGATCTCTGTTTTTCTAGGTGCTATATGATCATGTAGAAGGGTATCAAAATCATTTATTTAACTAATGGGCTGCAAAGACAAAACTTACTGACTTTAATGATTCTGTGTTTCCAACCAATGTCTCTGTTCTTCAGAATTTAAACCAGAGGGATTTAATAATACTTAAAAACCAAAAAGCCTAATAAAGGAGGGAGGGAATGTGATGGTAATGATTGCATCGACGTTACTGGTAATGAACTGGTTTCTTTCACTTAAACTTCCCCAAGAAAAGATTCCAATGATGCACATGATACATGAGCTGCAACAATGCTAAAATCTGACATAATTTACACAGAATACAAAAAATAATTTGAAACATTTTGAAGGCTAGAAATATTTGTGTTTGTGCTTAATTTCCACACCTTAACAGCCTCATCTTTCGTGGCTGTATATGAAATGAAAAGCTGCAAACTGTTAGGAGGTATGGAAACAAAAAAAGCCTTTAATCTGTTCTTGAGTCACTGCAGTTTGAAGGAGGTGGGCTTTGCTGTATTTTTTCTGGCTTTTGCTTTTTGGATTTCAGCATAAATGCAGAAAAGCAACTGCAGTGCAACTTTATGTACAGTTTGGTTCTTTTACAAACTCTGCATTTTCACCACACAGTTTCTGGGTTTTTTTCCCCATTTTCAATTAATTTCTACTACTTTAGCCCTTCTGTCACTTTTGATGCAAGAAATTGGTTTCTGTGCTCATTTTCTGTACAACAAGGTCAGAATATCATCCCAAGAAAGCCTGAGGAACAACCAGTCAACAATTTGGTCATTAGGGCTCAGCACAATTGACAATCCCCAGTCAGGATTGCAGGCTGCTGGATGAATTGTGCTCAGTGTGCAGTCCAAGGGGGGACAGCAGGATGGAGGCAGAGGGGAGCTTCCTCAGACCCCAGATTCCGTGGCACACTCATGGGATGCACACAGCTGATCATTTCCCACAGAACCAGGCAGAGGAAACTTTGCTTTCCCTTTTCTTAGCATAGCAAGGTGATGGGAGAAAAACATGAGGGGTCTGGCCCTTTGTCTGGTACAAACACTTCATTTGTGATGTGCCTGGAACAAAGTCAGTGGCTTATTTCTCCCAACACCCAAACATTCTCTCCTGACAAGGCTCAGGGTAACTAAGTGATTATAATTAAGCCAAATTATTAGTGATCATTGTTCAGTTCGTACCAGCTCAATCCCTTATCCATAATTTCAGGGGCAGGTTCTACATTGCTGCTGCTTCTTCACTCTTTTTGGTGAGAACAGACTCAGCCAATAGTTCTGCCAAAGAAAACCTTGGCAGCCACAGGAAAACCCCAAATAATCTCTCCTGGTTTTGAAGTGTCATAGTTGGACTCCAGCCTCAGCTTGATCAGGGAGGGTGTTACTGTGGGTTGATGACGGACTTGACTTTACTTAAATAAGGTCTGTGAAAGGAAAGTACCAGAGAATTAACACAAGGACAGTGGGATCAGAATTTATCAGCTGCAAGAAAAGAGTTTTAACTAAATTTCCTGAAATGTTAGCACAGCTCTCCAATTTTCTGCTGGATAATGCCCAGGTGTGTGTGCAAATCTTCCCCTTGACTTTAGATACTCTGCTTATACAGATCACAAAAAGAAACAAATCTGTTTCAGCATGTAATCATTCACACTTGAACAAAGCAAGCTGGATATCAAATATTGAGTACTGGTAACAAGTGGCTCTCAATTCATCTGTTCCCTGAGAACTTAGATTGGTTGAATAAAATTGAATGAATTAACTATCTCAGGATACTCTGGAGCAGAAAGAAGAAACTGATGTCATCAGTAAAATTACCTCCAGGCAAATGTTTGCTTAGCTTTAGTCAACATCTTCTTTCCACTGCCCATAAAATCTTTGATTCAAGAGAATACAAAGACGACTCACAATCTTATAATGCATTTTTAAAACCTGGCAGAGGGTATTTCCATCTTCACAGTAGGACACACAATTATATTCTCCTTAGAACAGGCTAATCTGAAACCAACTATTGCTAACTATTATCTATTTACTGAAACACAGGAAAAAAATCTCTTTTCAAGATACTGCACTGAAATTTGCTTTAGGTAAAAATCTGGTCCCCAGTAGCAGAGCCAGCTGATCCCATTCCTCAGGTAACATCAGCCACATGCTGCTGCTGGCAGAACCATCAATCAGCTCACATCAGCTGATGCAGGGACCTGATGGGGTGGCAGAGGGATGGCACTCGGATAAACAAATAAAACTTGCCACACTTGCACAATAAATCAATACAAAGTTGTCTCTAGGACTTCTTTAAGTAATTGCAGCTATTCTAAGGTAAGGTTTTGTTTGAAAAACGGGAGTAGGGGTTAACATTTGATAATCATCACTAATATGATAAAAGGTTCCTATTACCAATGACTTAAGGACTTCTTCCCTGTAATTTTCAGTTTATGAGTATATAAATTGCTTTGTTATTTAGTGCAGGCTCCTTAAATCCTGAAGTCTTTATGCACTGGATGATAACAAATGGATCAGTTTTACCACTTATAATAGTTCAGTAAATCATGGAGCAGCCTACCTTTCAGCAAAGCCATCATACAGAACTTATCACAGCAAACCTATCAGCTGCTATTTCTGACTGTATATCTGACAAAACTAATTCATGCTCTGTCTCCTCGTCTCACTTGTTTTTTAACAAGGTGAGAGCAGCCTGGTAACTGAGGGTAGGTTGTGGCAGTGTTTTGATTTGGTGAGGGACTGGCACACCCACAGTTTGTGCTGAGCACACTGCTCCTGCTCCCAGAGCACCGCTGCTGATGGCAGCACCACTGTACAACAGCCCTGCCATAAAAAAGGTGACAAATCTGCTCCTCTGCCACCTGAAATCCCAGGAACAGCACCAGAACCAGCCTTGCCATTAGGCCGCCCAGTGATGCCTTAGGTTTTAGCTTTTATATTTTCCAAATCCTGCATTCCCAGTGTGTAACTCTGCAGTGTCCTGCAGCCTGGGAGCTGCTGCTCTCTCATGCTGAGACAGACAGAACAAAGCCTCTCCAGGCTGCTCTCCAAGGACACCCAGCCCGGCCTAGGCCCAAAATGTGGAACCCAGCATCTTGAGAAGGGGGGCAAGCTGAGGGGAAATTCCATCCTTAGCTAAAGTTTAATTGGTGAAATTGGGTTGAGATGCAAATGGCCCAAAGCTATAAAAGTGTGAAGAACTCGTGACTCGGGGTCCATCTTGGGTGCAGCCTTTGGCCTGCCCAGGGTGTGCCTCTGAAGGCCTTTCAAATAAATATCCACCTTTATTCCCTCACTCCTGTCCAGTCTCTGTTTCTAGGTTGGCCTCTTTAGGCATCACCAACATCTCCAGTTCTGCTCACAGGATCAGAAAGGCCTCTGCAGCAGTGCCCTGGTGGAGTCAGGCACTGCCCATCTCCAGGCAGGACAAGGGACAACCAAGGAGACACAGGGGCAGGATTTTAGGGAGGCACTGCAGGGGCAAGGCGTGTGCTTGGAATGGAAAACTACAAAACTAATACTGGCTATTCAGAGAGAAAACGGGGAAAAGAAGTTACATAAGAGGATTGCGATATCTGCAAAAATAGACAAAAAGCTGATGCTACAGCTGCTAATCACTCCCAGTACCTTAGCAGTGCACAAGAACAGCCCTGAGTTAACTCCATTAACAAAACAGTTGAGTTTGGCACTTTTCAGACAATTGGTGCCTCACGATTGCTGTCTCATTGAAGCTGGTTTTTTACACCACATCACAACTGCAGAGTGTAAAATCCTACACAACTGCTGGGGTAGTTCTCGCACAAGCAGTGGCTGTATTTGATAATTCACGTGCAACCACTGCATACACACTGAATTCTGCAGTCAGGCACACAAAGTGATGGTCTGGCAGAGGCATCAGTCTGGAAATAACAACTGTCTTCAGAATCTTCTCCCACTCCTCATTCTCAAGGAAATCAGAGACTGTTTGAGGAGCTCTAATGGCACCATTGCATCGAGAAAAGGAAGCCGTGATGCTGCTCTTTAATAAATCAATGCCTCTTTGGCTGCCTTCCAGACCACAAAAACACTTTGGGCATCTTTGCCTGCCTTTCATTTTGTGACTTGTAGGACCCTCTCCATCATCTTGATGTCTGCAGATTTTCTCCATAGCCCTTTTTCTTTTTTTTTTTTGGCTTCTACCATGAGACTCACAGAACATTCCCCTTTAATAGGTCTCAAACTATGTTTTTCCAGAAACCTTTGACATTTTCTGAAACCTGGCATTTATGTATCAAAGACAAATAAGTAGTGAGACAATAATTAAGGCTGCATCAGTGCTTTCCTAGAGCGTGCAACGTGCTGTATGGACATGCAGGGCCAAATGGTTCTGATTTTCAGAAGTGGCCTCAAATTATTTTGACAACACTTCAAAAATACTGGGAAATTTCTGTCCATCAGTTCAAACTATGAGAGGGAACCCAGGGCATGTCAGGAGACAAAATGAGATACAGAGTGCCTTCTGGGAGTCTGGCAGAGGGAATGGCTTCCTGGCATCTTGGAGCAGGACACATCTGTGAATGGGTGTGAATGCAGCTATCCATGGTCTCTTCTTGTTCCCACTGAAAGCTCAAAAGTACAGACTCACTTCTAGGATTTCTTTTAACAGGACATGGTTGTTTTTGAAGAATATGTGTTTCTAGAAGAAAATTAAATGCAGCACAACCGTGAAGGAGCTCTTGTGGTTGAGTAGCTGCCCATCCACACTTCAGGTAAATGGAAACAGCACTGCACAAGGAACACTCTGGGACAGGAGACTGTGCACTGCTTCCCCCCAAGAGCAGGCACTTGATAACCAGGTCACCCCTTCCAACATCCCACAATAAGAATAATCTTTTTCCTGGTCTTAAAAACTTTTGGGAGTATGCAGCTTGCTGTGAAAGGCTGGATTCAGAATAGTTTTTCCTGCGTGTTTCAAACATTACAAAGCCTGTCAGTGTTCTGCTGCTGGACTCACTTGCCCAGCCACCAACAGGCCAGCAAACCAGGCAATAATCAAACCAACCTGGGGGTACTTCAGATTCCCCCAGCTGCCTTCCACTACTCCCAGAAATTCCTTCAGCGAAGTGCAGCTGGATTCCCTGGCTATTCATTCTCACAATTAAAAAGTTCACTTCTCATACAGTTCTTTTGCCTGAAATCAAAATACTGCCTGCATTGTCTCCCCTTCCATGAGCAGCCCGTCCTTTCTGTTATTAAATTGATTGTACATTAGAGATGCTGTGTTTACCTCAGACACTCTCCATTAGGAGGGATCCAGCCTGTACACTAAATATTTAATTGGTGTTCTGAGATGCTCTGAATCTATGTATTTTCTGTTTTCCTAGGGGGTTCATGGTTCACGTCAGTTGGATACTTCTTTCCCAGCAACAAAATGCAAAGTTAACTATTTCCAACAGCAAATGCACAGGTACTGACACTAAAAAAACCCCAAAAAACCCCAAACCAAAACAACCAACCAACCAACCAACTAACCAAACAAAAAATAACCAAACAAACAAACCCAAAACAAAATAAATTACATCCTGTTCTGAAAACAGTGACATTCTGGAAATATAACCTCTCTCTCAAACCAAAATGTAGCTTCTTCTGGTAGTACAGGCTGATAATACTCTGTGCATGTGTGAAAACTGAGATTTTTTTTTTTTCCTTTTCCCCCTCTGGGGAGGGAAATTCTCCAGCAGCATCACAAGAAGTGACTGTTCCACACTTTACTGTTCCATCTTTCATCACAGACAAATCTCCAACGTGGTGGCAACATTCTGGTGCAGCCCAGGGTTACAGCTCAGCTCTGAAGCACTTCCCGTGACAAAAGGCTGGTGGCACTTTGACTGAGACTCAAAGAGCATCAGCAAGTGGCAGAGCAAACATCTGCGGCTCTTGCTGTCAGAAACACCACACACGTGAGGAACAGGAGCAGCTCTGTGAGCTCAGAGCTGGGTAACTCTCGATATCCCTTCTCCCTGGGACTGCACCAGGCTCAGCTGGGCTCCACTCACAGAGTAAATTGCAAAATGCTGATCAAAGGCATCCCAGCGCTCACTGCTTTTCACTGAGCAGGACCTCGCTAAACCATCTTTGCAAGCAAACAATATTAAAGCATTTCAAAAGACGCTTTGATTTTTAATTTTTTTTTTTCTTAAGTTTCACGTGCCAACATGACAAACCAGCAAAGACCATTTAGCAGTGGGTACCCCGCCTGTATTTAGTTACTGTCTCCTAAGAACACCTTGCATTCAGAGCAAAGGGGTAACAAGCAGGGCTTGTTTTCCATCCTGACCTGCACTTCAAACGAGGGAATTCTCCACGAGCAGAGCTCGTTAATGCAATTCTTTACAGGCAGGGAGACTCTGGACTGCAGGATCAGGTTCCATAAAGCCCATCTGGCCTCTCAGGTGATATTTTGTGTTCTCCTCTGAGCACTGAACCTGGATGCTCTCTGTACACTGAGTGAGTCTCCACGCTCACTCACCGCTCTGAATTAAACTCTCCTGTGGCTGTGGAGATCCAAACAAGCACCAACACCTAATTAAACACATGCTAAAGTTTTCTTTGCCTAAGATACATCTTTTAAGACTATTTCTGTGTTCCAAATTCCAATCCAATCCCAACAATTTTACATTCTTTCCTCCACCTGGCCAAGGAAAGGCCAGGTTTTCCCTTGGGCACTGTGGCAATACCACATGAAAATTCCTGAGAGATTTCATTCCAAAAAATGGGAAATGCCAGTTATGGTGTCGAGAAAAGAAGAAAAAGGGGGGAGCTAAATTATCAAAAGGCTGGATTTTTTTTTCCCCAGTGCCTACAGGTTTTAGATGCAAATGCATGTGCACAAAACGACGTGCCTGGAATTCTCCGTAAGCAGAATGTTTACAATACCTTTATGGTAAGTAGCAAACACATGACTGGTTACCTGCATCACATAAAGTGACTCACCATCATTTGATCATGAAAAATTGTGGGAATAAAACAGGAGATTAATGCAATCTACCTTAAAATTCCCAGGCAGTGTGTTAAGCAAAAAAGGTACACCAGATATCTGAACCATAAAGTATTTGGGGCAAAGGCAGTATCTCACTCTGTGCTTGTAAAGTGCCTGTAATTTATGGTGCTATATAAATGATTTTTAACAATGATGAAAACAGTTGTAGACAGCAGTAGTTCAGAGGGGGGAAAAAAAAAAAAAAAAGAAGAGAAATGAGCTGATAGCATATGAAGCAATCTAGAGCACGTAGGGAAAACCAACCAAAAGGTAATAAAACTATTCATTATGTGCTCTTCGGAGGGCAGCTGCTCTCAAGTAGCAAAGTGACCTTGAGATGAACACTTCTTTTACTTTCAGTGTTGTACTCAAAGAGATCTTAAGAATCTAAAGGCAGAGCTGACTACTGCATGAAAGAGAAATGCTGGGAATGGGACTTGTGAGCACTGAGTGCATCTGTGGTTTTGCCCATCACCTATGGAACAGCCTACGTGGCACTTGATTACATACTTGGGGTGCATCTGTAGCCACTCCTTCACATTAAGGGCTCAAATTTCTGGTATTAGTGGAGCACAGAGAAAGCCTGTGATCTGATGTACTTTGGTTTTATATCTCCCTCTCCCTGTCTAAGCCACACTGTCTTTAAAGATAACAAAGGTGATCAAAGCTTCAAAATACACAACAGCACACAGATGTGGAGGAAGAAACATTCCCGAAACAAGGTCAGCTTCTCCCAGGGGTGAGAAACAACAAAGACGCTACAAATCAGCAAAGCATTTCTACCTTTCTCGACTTCCTGGCTTATAAAATGGATCCTCCAGACACCATGCTACAAATATAAAAACACCAGCTCAGGATTTCTTCCATTTCTCAAGCAATTTGTCCCCCAGTACCTACTGATATTGGTGATTGCCTCAGTCAAGAGGCAGGACCTTGCACCTGCCCTTGTTCAGCTTCATGAGGTTCACCTGGCTCCACCTTTCCAGCCTGTCCAGGCCCACACAGGGAAAAGTGTGAGACTCTGGATAATGCACTGTTTTTTATAAACAAATTTTTGCTGCAAACCTTTGTGAAGAAAAGAAAAATTAGTCGACCAGAGGTATTTTTAAAATTCTGTACTTCACTTGTCTTCCAACACCAGGTACAGCTCCCTGCTCAAGCCCACAACTTCAGCTTGATAAAACATGGATTTTGTTTGTTTGGTGGAGCTCCTTTTTATTTCTCTATCCCATTTCCTGGGGACTAAATAGAGGTGTTTTTGGGATTTCGTACCAAGAAGGGCATTCCTGTTGAACACAAAGACTTGGCTTTCAGGACAAGTTGGGATTTTGCTGCAGAATAGAACAGAGCACAGTTACAGTTCACTTATTCTTACTATCAAAAATGTCGAGACTAAGAATAAATATAGACTTCTAAAATCCTGGCCCATTCAAAGCCAAGATTTCACTCTTTATCCAACAATGTGGTGTATGTGCATGTCAACCACAAGTCAGCAGGACTGGATCCTTAACTGTATTTATATATATTTGTATAATACAGATACATACTTGTATGTATATATTTGCATATTAATATTGATACATATGTTTCTGGTTTTTTAAGATGAATTTATTTTTCCTTGTAATTTTAGTGTTTTGAAAAAACTTTGGCAACTACTTAAAAAAGCATAATGAAATGTTTTTGTAGAGTAGTACACCTGACCAGTTTAAACAAGGTTTAGAGAGATTTTACAGAACAGAAAAACACCATTAACATCAATACAAGACATGATGTCCATATTAAAATTAATATTCCTTCATTCTCTCTACTTGAAAAATACTGCTTCGAGAAGTCAATGTGGCTCAGTGACTATATGTCCCTATAACACTACAATGTTTGGATTGGTCATTTGGTTTGGTTTGGGTTTTTTAGGTTCTTAACAATATTTTCAACGCCTTTCTTGTTCCCTTTAAAAACCTTGTTGCTCAGTCTGTTCTTTTATATATGAGTAAATGAGAATAGAAACCCACCATGCAGAAGGACCAAAGAGTGTGTTAAAAATCCAGCCCAACTACCTGCAACTGAAAAGCCTTTCCTGGTTTTTCACTTTTTGTCACCCAAGTGAAAAAGAAGAGCAAATATTTCAAGCCAACAGCACTACCTGTGCAAAACCCCACAGCCCCCAGACAAGACAGAAAGGCCTCGTGGAAACACACATGGAAAAAACACAACCCAAAACCAACCCAAACCTTGCAAAAAACCCAAATCAACCAAGAAAAAAAAAAACAACCAAAACCAAACCAACAAACCAAAAAAACCACCCAAAACCAGAAACCTCTCCAAGCTGCACTGTAAACTAGGTAGTGTTTCCTGCTTGAATTAGGTGTGACACTACAGAGACTATGATCTTTGCTAGTCAAATTGCCTCAGCAACAGCAGAGGTTGAAATAATAAGTCAGGATAGTATAAACACTGTTAAAGCTGTGCACTCAAAGGTCTGGTTTCCAGATGATCAAAGAGAAACTACAAAAGCTGCGTGAAAAAAAGAGCTCCCTCTCAACAAACACAAACTAAGCAAGAAAACCTTTCTTCTTTTCTAGGACAGCCTCCCTGATCACAGCGAGTGTTCTGCAGCAGGAGCTGTGTGCAGCCACTGCAGAAAGCCTGAACCAAAAGTTGCTGTTGTGAGTGCAAAGCTGCTCCCAAATGCAGGGTGGAGCCAGGACTGGGCACTGCTCGTGTTTGTGCAGCAGGAGAAAGAGAGCACCAGGATATTGAATTAATGTTGGGTACTGTCTCAGCAGCCCTTAAACTGTCCAAATGTATTTCCTTCTATCCCTTCACAGGTTTACCACTTCCTGAACCTTCATTACACTCAGTGAACTATTCCCTGTCCCTGGCTGTCTGTACACAAATTTGAGTTTAAACACACATTGAGAAGCTGCTGAATTCAGTACAGACTGCTGCAGCTCTAAATGGAACCTGTCACCTTAACGGGACAGGTACTTAGTGCAAACACCACCTCAGCCTCACCAAAAATTCCTGTAATCCTTCAGGTCCAGCGATTATGAAGCACCATACAGAGAAAATACTTGACTGTGCAAAAATCAAAGTCGAATTCAAAAGAAAGTGGCACTTGAAGAGTAGAAAAGCCTCTGCCTGCTGTTCTCAGAGAGAGAGATGCCAAAACAACATCAGGACAGCAATGGAAAGTTTTCTGAATAGCATTCCACCAAGAGCAGAGGCAGGACAATACCTTAGGGCCTCTTAAAAAGTCCTGAAAGAATTCAAAGAAACCTGAAGTGAGTGGCACCACTATTGAACAAAGTGCTGCAAACACTTTACTCCCTTGATCCAAGGGCCATGTTAGCAGTCAGCATTTGAAGAGAACAGAATCCTTGTGGTGAGAGGCCAGGGCACTTGAAACATGAACCTCATGAACCTCAACAGTTTTCATTACCTTGCCATTGTTTTTAGTCACAATAATACTAAACGACAAATTGGAGGCCAGCATTATGAGTTACTATTCTTGGGAAGGCTCCTAAAATTCAGCAGAACTGCCAAGCAAGACTGAAACTGAATTTTACATTTCTCTAGTTGCCTTTTTTTTTTTTGGCACACATTTATTTCAAGCTAAGTTAAAATTTAAATGAAACCACATCCCTAAAATTAACCCTTCTCTCCAGTCTTTTTTAGATCTTATTTCCAAGACTTTTTTTTTCCCCCTGAGCTGTGATGTAAATTACTCTTTATGGAACCACTGGGAATAGAGCTGGTAAGACAGTGAGTGAGAGTACTCCAATTTCATTCCATGTCAATGTGTAATACAAATCAGGAACCAAAAATACATCTTCTTATTGATCTCACCTACCTGTATCTCCACACTACACCTACATGGGTGATGACACACACAGCTCACTGCAAGAATAACTACAGCAACTAAAGAAGGATCACTTTAAGCCACTTGTCTGGCACATCAAATGCAGCACATGTGAAAGCCTAAGGAAAGGATGAGTAGTAAACACACTGGATTGATCCAACATTAGTAGTTATCTTAGCTTTTCCCCTTGTAACCCTCTTTCCTTTGAGGGATGTATAATACTTGGTAGTTCCAGGTTACTCTTCCAGGCAGAACACACGCACGCTGTTTACAAATGCAGACCAAGGGATTTTCAGAGGAAAGGCAAAAAGTGACATTTTTATTACTGGCCAGAACCAGCTGCCCTGTTTTGCAGAAATGCTCTGAATTACCATGTTGCTCTCTGGTAACAAGACATCACTGACTCACAAAACAAGCTCATACCCATTTCTTTGCCTCCTGTCCAGTGCAGGAAGAGGTGGATGGAGAGCAGAGGTTTTTGGCCATCCACCAGGTACGTTCTGCCCTGCTATCACCCTAAGTAATATCAGAAAACCCTCGAGAATAACATCTACTTAACAAATCACTTCCACCCTGATTCTCTTCCTCTCTCCAGTTGTTTGTTTGTTTTCACTCAGCTCAAACCAATTAAAAAATCAGTGTGTCACTGAATCACAATTCAGCTCCTTGGAGCATCAGAGGAACACCATACACAAAAATGTCAATGGATTATTCTCATATCACTGGAGAAAGCTGATGCCACAACAATGAGCTTCAAACATTCTCTTTAAAAAAGTTTCCAAAACCCCTCAGCAATACAGCTGAGCACATTAGAAACCTGATAAATTAATGCACTGAACAAAAGACACAAATAAAGCTAAATACTGCAGGATCAGTGTTGCTTAAAACTGATGCTGGGCATCAATGCATTTGTTTTTATTTTCTCTCTGCCTGGCATAACTTTGATACATTTTTGGCTGCATGTTGCACTTTATTTCATTTACCATATAAGAGACAAGACAAATAGAACAATACTGAATGCAAAACTCCTGTCTCCTTGAAAATTAGAGCACTATAAAAATATAAAAGTTGATATTAAATACAAGATGATAGTAAGAGCCTGCCCTGCCAATATTTCAGACCACAGAAGGAACTCTGGCTGCATATAATGCATCTTGATAATAAGCACATGTGAAAGAAGCTGTTAATTAGAGCAACAACTGGGTCACTTAAAATTTCAGATCAAGGAAGCTAATCACACCATTTACCATTAGACCTCATTGGTATTCACAGGAACATTTATAAAGCCTCCTAACATTAGAGTTTAAAATTGCTCTCTGCCCACCTTGGAGAGCTCATCTGGTGTTGCAGCATCAGGACCAAAAGCATTAGCTTATATAGCACAGCTCATGCCAGTACAGACACAGGAGTTCATTTTAAACAGTTACACTGAATTAATCATGCAAAATAATAAATTATGAGCTGAAGGTTGGGTAAAGCTCAGTAAAGCTTTAAGTTGGCCTGTACATTTAAGTCATGTCCTTAGGCTATGATAAAAAAATAACATCCCAGGTTCAAGTCAGAGCAGCAAGGAGGGTTCAGTGGGAACAGCAGACAGACTTCTGAGCCTGCCACTGTCCTTATTTACAGCTTCAGCTAATTTCTGCTTAGGGCTCGTATCCCAACTTTCTTCACAGCCTTAAATAACCCAGACCACGCACGTTCCAAAGTCTGCTTTTCAGACTCAAATATAAGCAGAAGAGTGCTTTTAAATTATTTTGAGCAAGCTGTGAGTTCTGTGCCTTTACAGGTCATTTCCAATACATCAGAATGCCAACTACAACTCGTGAGCAGCAAGGGGCAGCAGGAGAGAGTCAGAGAGGAGAGGGTGTGACTGTCCAAAAAGAGATTTATAAACCAGGACTGGATAACACAAAACACGATGAAGGGGAGCAAAGAGTCTCATTATTTTCTTTAAAGGAAATACTGATGAAGCACAGTGTGTGGAGGGAGGTGGGGAGAGCGGTTCTGATGAGTCAATTTGCCTTTAAAAAAACATTGTCTTTTTTAGAACAACTTAAGTGACACCAGATTAGAAAGCAAAAAAGACATTACCAAACATGAAAATAATTAATATTCAAGGCAGCACGTTGTAATGAAAATCACTGCCAGGAGGAAATAAAACTTGAAAAATGGCATCGATGCTTTCTTTTTTAAAAATCTAATGGAAATTTACCAAAGTTAGGATATGTTATGTTTACAAATGGAATAAAAAAGCCCCAACCAGCCTTGCTAAAGATAAAATTCCCATAGTTTTCTGTATGATTTCTCATTTAAATAATTCGGGTAAAGACCTTAATGTCTAGCTGGGGACTGTACCAGGCTGGCAGGGCAAATAAGTTACACACTTGTGGTTGTTGTGAAGTTCAAATATTGAGTAGAAAAGGGTTAAAACACACAGACTTCCTTAATTATTAGGATTATCATTCATTGTAAATATAATGTATAATGGCCAGAGGCTCTAATATGGATGAGTTTCATTACTCTAAATGCTTTATTCCAAAACAGTGATGCTCTGCTTTGCATTTAGAATTTACAAGGCTGTGAAACAGAAAAGAGCTGAGAAATGTCTGGATAAACGATTTTAGTCAGACTTAGATATTTCTTTCTATAGCCACACAATGACTAATTATTTATTTACACTATAATGCTTTTAACAAGTCTTTCTTCTGAAACTTTTTATGACTCTTACCCTAAGGAATTACTAGGGAATGAAAACAGGAGGGTGACAGATATTTTCATCTTAGACTTAGCAAGGAAGTGGGAGATATATATTTTTTTGTTCTATTATTAGATGATCTAACAATAATCTGGTTTTAACTCGGTTTAACAAACAACAGGATGTTGGCATTTTGTTGTTTTAATCCTGTTTCCTTGTTTTATTTCAATTCTTTCAGCGGGGATGAAGCCCTTTTTTTTTTTTTTTTGTAAAGAGGCTGCCTGACATCCAAGTATTCATGGCAGGTCACAAACCCCAAAAGAAAATACTGCAGGCCTGCTTAACCTAATTCAGCCAATGGAACATTTCTTTAACAGCTCTGCTCAGTTAGGGAGCCAACCTAAAAAGGGCAGAATGGTCAAATGACACCCTCATAGTGTTCAAAGTGCAACAGGTCCACAGAGTATATTTAAATTTCAATGTGACCTGTCACAGCAGATAAGCTGTGAAAGCCACAGGAGATCCCTGCCACAGGAATAGAGAACACTGGAAACTGTGTTTTGTGTAACAGGAACATCACAGGAGAGGTGGAAGCAGATCTACCTAAATTTAGTAGGTTACAGACATGGTTTTGTCTTCAGGTGTCACATTTTGCTGTGACACAGAGGCATCCTGAGCACTGAGCTCATTGTTAGACATAAATGTGTAATACTGGAATACATGAAAGTTTCACTGCACCACATTTCATCCACTACTTTGAAAAAGCACGCATATTTACTTGAAGAAAGAGATGGTGGCCTCCTCACACTATATTTAAAAACAATGTTTTCCTTTGTTCAAGGAAGAAAATAAAAACAACAAAAAGAAATGAAAACTTTCTTTGTTCTCAAGGTACTTCTACCTCTTGAAAAGCTTGTCCTTCAGGTACCATTGCAATATTTCAGCTTTGACAGCTGCTCTGTTGAGACATGACAACTGATAAAACAAAGCTTTGTCATTCCAGCTCCAGTACAATGCAATGCAGTCACATGTCAGCAAGAAAAGAATTGAGGACAATATGTGATGCATTGTTCTTGCATAACTTGTTTACCAAAAATCCCATTACAAGTGTGGTGAAGACCAGCTGAAGCATCTAGATATGTTGATGAAGTTAATCTAATGAATGGCTGAATGGACAAGAACACTGCACAATGTACTTTAAGACAAGTATATTCTTTATACTTGCAAGTCATGCAGGCACTGCTGATGCTAAGTAAACAGCAAACAAACAAAAATAAAATGCTGCTTGTTCTATTTCCAACAATATTTGTGTTTGTATAGAAACCTACCCTTCCTTCAGGCCTGCCTCTCCCTCTCTACTTGCATGTGGGATTTCAAGTGAATACTCATCACGTGCTATCAATAAATGTAGGTCTATCATGCAACACTCAGATGACCAAAAAGCTTTTGGTTGGTTGGGTTTTTTTGGATTTATTTTTTTCTTTTAGTCAATGAAGGCTCTTATACTTCCCCAAACAAATACTAGAATCAATCAAGAAATATTGCAATGGAAAAGCATCTTCAGAGATCTGTAACATTTAAAGGGAGCAGAGACTAAAAGCTGTTTAAAACAATCACTTTAATACAGGAAAAGGGGAAAACAAAAGAAAGGTCAGCATCCTGAGCTCAGGAATTGCATCTCCTGACAGATTGTACACAACCAACAGACACTAAAATAACCAGCTCCCTCACAGCCCTGGCACTGATTCCTCTCTGAAAATACACAGACTGTGAAAATCCAAAGGATAACGTCTTCTTGTTGGAAACAATCTCAGAGTGGAGAAGGTGTGGGAAGCACAGAGACCTTTGGCCCTGCTAAAGCTGCACGTGGTGCATGGGAGGAGTGTCAGGGGTCCCATGAAGAGGCATTTACTGCCAAATCTCACCACATTACAGAAGAAAAACCTGGATCTACTGTGGCTCTTGGATACTGAGAGATGTACAATATTTACCAACAAGCAACAAATGAACTAAATATGTTCCTCTTAAATTAAGTAATCCATCTGTCAATAGCACAGACTAGATTCTGCTTATGTTTTAAAGAAACAGAGCATTTTGCATATCATTGCACTTACCCTTAGCTGTTCTCTTTCACAACTCATCTGTTGTTTTGAACTCTACAAGGGGAAAAAAGAAAAAAATGCCAAAATAACTTTGAAAGCATAACATTCTTGCCACAACAAAGCTGCTAAGTCTACCTATCTTACACATACAAATATTGGAAATGCAGCCATTCATCTAAACACAATATTGTCCTGTGCATCCAGACAGAATCATTACCGCAAAAAAAAAAAAAAAATTTCCACTTATATTTTAAATCTGTAAAGGTCAAAACAAAATTAACACCAGAACCCACAACAAACCTGACGTAGAAAAGAATCTTTTTTAGATTTCAAACACCTCATTGGCAGTCCAGTTCAGGAAGAAGCTTTCCTCCTTTTGTGTTCTATCACAAGTCTGTTGTATTTGTGAATACCCCACTGCTTCCATACCACGATATAGTCACAGCACAGCTCAGGAATAAAGATACAGAAGCTTCAAACAAGTGATAAAACACATTCCTATGAAAACTTCCAGTTCTAATCTGGTGTAAAAGTCACTCTGAAGATGATTTGATTCCACAGCATATTTGTTTCCATACTGCTGTGTTTCTGCTCTGCCAGATTTACAAGAAACACTGTTCAGAGTGTGAGAGCTGCTCTGGGCAGGACCTCACTCCCTGTGACAGCAGACACGGGGCAGTGGTGGCACAACTTGGGACATCCCAACTCTGCCAGAAGGAAGAGGCTCCTCCAGGAAGAGCTCTGGAAACAACAGCCCTGAAACACCCAGTTTCCAGTCTGCTTTCCAGCTCCCAGTCTGCTCTCCAGACCCCTGATGTCTAATTCAGTCATGCACCAGGACCTCCGGAACCAAACTCTCAAAGCCTTGCTCAGGAGGGCACTCAGGTGTTGATCTGTCCGTGTGGAGAGAGGGTTTTTGTGTCTGGTTGGGTTTTGTTTTGTTAAAAATAATTTTAGAATAATTATAGAATCATTAGGGAGCATAATTAGCCTTGAAAGTGTAATCACTGTCATTTCTGTCATCAGTGTAGATGGCAAACAATCCATAAAACGTGAAATCGGATGCAATGTTTCTGAGGATATCTTCAAAGGTTTGGAATACACTTACCAGTACATCATGCTTAAAAACAGTTAAAACACCAACCAATACCCATTTGTACAAGATATTTTTACTCTGTAGTGAAGATGAAAATGGGAACTTCTCAGTCAAAGTTAGGTTACTGCAAACAAAATAAAACTGCCTGGTTTTCGTCACAGAAGGAGTGCTAAAAAGTACATTACAGGCTTAACATTCTACTTGTACTGCAGTAGTTTTACAACAGAGTTCCTCTATGAAAATACAAACCTAAGAGAAACAAATGCTCTTTGAAGTTCCTAACAGGGAACAAAAAGTAAAGGAATTCAGCATAGGTCTAATTACAATTCCCCTAAGGAGTCAAATTAAGCACAGCTGAAGCAACTGTCATTTGCAGACTAATGATTCCACTTTTCAAAGTTCGTGACTTTACACCATTTATGAGTCACTTTAAGGTTATATTATCTGCATGGTAAGTGTGTTTGCATAAGTCTCAGGAGTTAATTTCAGATCTGAATTCCACATGAACCTCTTCACCTTGACTAAAAATGAATATAATCGATTATTTCAGTTGGAAGGGACCTACAGTGATCATCTAGTCCAAGTTAGAAGTGAGTTTGGGTTGTTTTGCTGAGGGTCTTTTTTTACTGTTTAGGTTTCTGTGTAAGCCCCCACACTAGAGATTTTAACTTCTGGTGATGGGATGCAGGGGGGAGTTTTGGAATGCAAGAAAGGTGAAATTTGTAAGATAATAAGCAAAAAAGTGTATCAAATACTTGTAGAGTGGAACAAAAGTCGTAGTTATTGACTAATAAAGCAGATAGTTAATTCTGTGTTTAGTTAGTACCTATCTGCTACTGTAGTTTGAAACATAAAATACCTAACATCTCAGACACCAGAAAAATTGTATTTAAGATGGAAAAGAAGTGTTTATGAACACCAGGAGAATATAACAGAGAGGTAAATAGTGAATAAGATGACTGCATCTTAACATCCAACTGCTCCTCCATTTCTGGCAGTGAAACCAACAGAAGAAAAACATCAATTTACTTTAAAACAGACAGCTTTCATATGAATATAAGAACACTATTTTAAAGTATTTTTTGATTCAGCCACTTCCATGACACTCTGGTTACTCTGAAAGGAAAACAACAACAGGGGCAATGTGCAGGACATGCCAATGGTGGCAATTCCCTTGGTTCAAAGTTCAGCAAATGGTGGATTCCAAACTGTGTTTTAGCTACAACAACAAAATCCATTTCAGAGCTGGCTTCCCTCAGAGTGAGCATCCCCCTAGACAGCTCCCTCATCACCCCTCATACTAGGAGCTTTCCAGAAATAAAGCAGCAAGGCTTAGTGATAAGGCATTATTAGGATGAGATTAAAAGGAAAAAAATTGAACAAACCAAACTTACCTTAATGGAAAAAAAAAAAAAATTCATAGTTTAAACACTGATGCCATCTGCCTGTCTGGCCCTCTATTTGTTAGTTCAAGTTTATTAAAATACATCTGGGAAAGGCTCATTTGGACACGAGCAGCTCTCTGTGAGTTTCACCAGTGCCAAATTTGCTCTCTCATTTTGTCTTTTTTGCTATCTGTGCCAGTTTAAGAGAAACATCCTGGCAGCACTGAGCACTTAAGGGAAAACATAAATAATGCATTTACAATATGTAAACCTGTACAGATAAATGAGAAAAACTGAAAGCCATAACATATTTAATTAATGATCAAGAGACCCTAGAAGCAAACCTTGTGCATATCCTGCAATTTTAAATACGTTGCTTCTCAATCCGAAATTTATTTTGTTATGGCTCTGGATTGAACCGTATGCCATTAACTATTTATTTATTTTCGTTTAAGACTGGTCAGTATGTTGAGTGTCATTGTGTCAAGCTCTCACATACTCTGAGTTTAGTGATAGAATGCCTAAAAGATTCATTCCCTTTAAAGGATTTCATCAAGGGGGGAAAAAAAATAAAAATTAAGAGAACTACAGGCTTCTTTATAGGACAGCAGTCTTACAAGACACTTGTGCTGTCAGGCTCCATCATTTTAAACCAAAAAAAACCCTTTGGAAATACTGTGCAACCTGCTGGTGTCATTCCCCAGTGAGTTCAGGACTAGAATGGGGAAGTCTGTTTTGTTTTCTTTAAATAACAGTAACAGGTGGGAGACTGAATATCTGTTAAATGTATTTATCAGTTATCCACTCTTTATAAGGATACACAAGCCCTGGCTCTGAGGAAACTGCTAACCAAAAGGAAAATGGGACCCAGCTCTGAATGAATGGACAGACAGAGAGCAACAGCATCACTCCAGGTGTTAGGGAATACCAACAGTCCACCTGGGAAGATTTTTTTGCTGTCAATAGTAGGATAATAAGGTTATTTACAGAAAGTGTCTGCTTAAACATAAAATAACATTTTTGTTGCAGTACAACGTTCCCAAGTATTGGGTTTACATTTTCAAATTCAAAATGTTTTCAGGATTGAGGTTATTCAAAATGGAGAACAGTGGTTGAAAAATAACAGCTCTAATGACTTTTATACTCTAGTTATTTTACCATAACTAAACACGTGTGGTAAATGAAAGGCCCGCTGATATTGCTGCCTTTCTTTTTCCACCTCAAAAAGACAGTGCAAATATGATTACCAGGATTTCACCAATATGCCTGTGTTTATCATTACAGTCAGTATCTACAGATAAACTGTGGAGCTTGAGAGCCAGGTGAGAAAGGTTTGGCACTGAGCAGAGTCCCAGGGCCCTTACCAGAACCTACCTCCCAACTGGTGAGTGCTCATCATCTGATTGAGAAACTGCATTTCTCATCATTCATACATAGGTTAAACAGCTAAAATCAAGCTATAGATTATCCTTGCACAGTTGTAGCAGTTGTGTTTCACCAGACACTTTGAGACAGTCCCTACCATTTCATACTATCTGCAAAATCCATCTGTCAGTGCTTTCTCTCATTAGACACTCATCTGACTGTAAAAGTCTTCTGTCAAAAATTAAATGCTTGGGTTTTTTCCTTGCCACTTTACACAAAAAAAGGCTGTGCAACACAAGGACACACACCATGCACTGCTGTACTTCATCTGGAAACAGTCACTTCCCTGGCATCTTTTTATTACTTATTAGTGCTCATTATCTCATTGCCCCACAGAATTCAGAAGAAATGATACTCCACATTATTTAATAGGTGGAAAGAGTGTGGGCTTGTACATAAATGTATAAATAATAATGTGTATTAATCTAAAAGTGCTTCTCAGTACTACATGTGAAACCCCAAAACACAAATGAAGAAACAACATCCATCCCAAGAGCTCACAACGCCACGGAGTGGAGCCCAAGGTGCTCAAACACAGAGGACTCATTAAAAATACCAGTAATTGCATAAACATACAGGATTAATTGAACTGGAAATGAGCCTTTGGTCGTCACTTACAGCAACATCTAGAAGCTTTCAAACATAACATCAGCATTCCTTCCTCCAGGAGTAACTGGGATGTCCTTTCCCTCTACAAGATGTCTAAATTTTCATGGGCGTGTCTCCTGAAAGCCCCCAAATGTTGAGAAAAGTCTAACGAGGTGATAATGTGCTGCTAACCCATAGACTTCGTGTTCCATCGTGTTTCTAACACAAAGGGGCACACAATGTATATGTCTATGCATATGCAAATTATTTCCAGAACAGAGAGCTTCGGGTTTTTCTTGGCTATAGTATATGTGTCTGCATGCACAGAATTTTAATTTCCTGGGGTTTTATTACCACCATCAGTTATTGTGCTCCAGCAGTGGCTGGAGGGAGTGATTTATTCTCCAACGCCCTTGGCTGGGTGTTGTATATCGACTGGTGCTGCTGTCATAAACATATTTGGGTGAAGAACTGTCTCCAATTCCGTGGGTAATACCAAGCAGAGTTAAGGTTTCAAGTGTCACATACAAGTGGGTTTATTTCTACTGGAAGAAACAGGCAATTATTATGGCCCATTGAGCTCAGATTAAGCATTTCCATCAAAAAAAGAAAAAGAGCCTAGTGCTACAATCCTTGTAAAGCTGTAAATGCAAATGGAGACCATCTCATCATCCATAAAAAATAATCGATAGTTTTATAGGCTTTTCTCCCTCTCCTTTTCTTTTTGCCCTCAAATTAGCAACCTATTCCAAACAGGATCGTTTTATTAAGACAAGGAAAAGCAGAAAATCTCCAAAAATAAGAGAAATGCTTTTCAAGATTTTTTTACATTAAAACAGCTTGTAGGAAATTATTTCCTTTTGCAAAATGGCTCCTTTAACCAACTGAGAAACCTTAAAGTCCAATTTTCACCTTTTCTTAGCCTCAGGATAAGACATGTTTCTTCATCAAGATTTTCAATATTGCTTGAACAACACTGTTACCTGGAAAACACAGGGGTTTGGGGGTTGGCTTTTTTTTTGTTTTGTTTTGTTTTTTGGGGCTTTTTTTTGCTTTAATTTTTGGGGTTTTTTTATTTTTAACAGCCTTAGCTGCATGCCTAAAGCATGCTGCAGATCACAGAGATGGATATGTGACCAAATTTGCCTCTGGCTCCCTGAGAGTATTCAAGGAAACTTGTGGTGCTGCAGCACAGCCTGGAAGTTCTTCCTTTTCCAACATCCCTGTGAGTAAAATCCCTGCAGGATGGCACAAGAGCAGCCAGCACTGCAGCTTTCCCCGAGCTCACATCCTGTGACACAGCCAGTTCCCTGGTTCTGCAAACACAGTTTGGGAGCTGTGGGTCTTTGCTATGACCTTGTGAAAAGTACGGTGCAGACAAGGACAGTGCTGGGTTTAATTTGGATCTGCACTCTGTGCCCAACCCTTGGACAGTAAAGCTCTGGAAATTACCTTCCAGAGGACTTTAATATAAATTAGGAAAATGATCTTGAAGAAAATATCTTTTGCAAGTACCATTCCAGATAAACACTTGTGTGGGAAAGCCTCAGGATCAAATTCTGGATGAATGGAGCAATCCCATGAGCAACTTGATCTATAGTTAGTATTTGAATATAAACTCCTGTTATACATAAAGGACTAGCCACAGTGCATTTTATTTAATTTCCCTGCATAGCACAGAAAATATTATAAGAAATAATCTGAAGGCAAAGGCAATGCACCACAAAGAATAAATGGACACTATGAAAAATGTAATCAAAAATACTGTGGTGTTAAAGCAGAGAGCAGTATAGAATTAAAGTATGTTATCTTACAATGTAAACAGGCCCAAACCAAGCCTGGCATATTACATGCATTACCCTACTCAGTGCAGCACAAATAATTCTTGTTTCATAAGCATATCATTATCACAAGAACTTACCCTTGTAAAATCTTGTACCTTTGGGGAAAAGGGTTTTAAGTTTCTTTCCTTAAAGTCTCTATGCAGAAAAAAAAAAAAATTGCAAATAATAGCATGAATACCAATTAGGTGATAAACTCTGAAGCTAATGTAAATATAGAATGAAGAAATTGGAGATACTAATTAGTATCAGAGTATCAGGTACTGCTGAATTTTGAGGGTCTGCATTACCCAAACGAGGCAATAAATCTGATGTGCTGCGTAATAGGTTTTTTGAAGTAAAGATCGTGGACAGGGATGGCAACTAAAAACTGTAGGCCAAGAATATATAGTAAAATTAAAACAGGGTTTAAGTAAAAACTCCACTTTACATAGATTTTTCTTTTCTAGAAAATTACCACTAGCCTGTTAAGGCAGCAGCTATTCCAGCTGCAGGTAACAACTCAGAAAGACACTTGAAGGCAGAGGAGAGAACAGCAGCCTGACAATGAGGATATCACTGGAGACAGGCATGGATTTCCAGACAATTACCAAAGCCAGTTATGTTACAAATTGCTCCTATAGACATGGCCCAGGTGCTATCAGCAAACATCTGCAGGCCTCCTTACTGTGCTTGTGTGCTGATAAAAATAAGTCAAGTTCATTCAGTCACCGATGCTTGACAAATTACAAAAAACCAAAAACACAGCTTTTATCTGGCAGATCCACGTTATTGGCTGGAGAGGTCATTACAGGAGGAACTGGTCTGAGAAACCAGATATTGCCAGGTCAGCAAGAAGCCAACGAGCTGACAGATATCCAGACTTTCATTTGTCCCCTTCCTCAGAGTTGCCCTTTTTCCAATTAAAACATTAATTTCCTGAGTGTCATAAAGAGAAAGGCTGTGTGTGTGTACAGGTATATTTACATATGTAAAATAGTTTACTTTATATGAAATGATCCAAAGCACACTAAATGGCCATTCTGCAGTATTAACCTCATAGATCAATCGCCAGTAAATTGATCTTCAAAACTTATTTTATTCATCTTCAGATAAAAAGGGAAAACCTTAGAATATTTAATATTAACAACTATTTATATTCTAGGATTGTTTTACAACTGATTGATAATTAATAGCATCCTATTATGGTGTAATTTGGTTAATCAAACTATGGATTTTTTTTTCCTTTGTTTTGTTTCTGGTTTGGGTTTTGCTTCTTTATAGACACGGATACAGACACGTACTTTATATACATATTCTTGTCAGTAAAATTTGAATGCAAAGAAGAGGGGAACACCATGAAGTGCATTAAAATGACAACTTGTTCTCATGTCTCACTCCACCTAAAACTTGACATTTTGGTGGATAACTTCATTATTTACGAAACATATACATGCTGCTTATCTTTAGCTCTTGGGAGAGAATTTCCAGGATATGAATGCAAGATGAAAATTGGTCATTAGTATCCACACACATTTTCAATAGGACAATAGGGGTAATTTAGGCATTAATGACATTTAGATACCTTTCTGTGTTGCACTGGAAATACAATGCCAGGTTCTGTACTTGCACGCACAAATCAAAACACAACTGTTGCACCCTCTGCCACAATTAGCAGGGGGTTTTTTTTGCTATGAATCTTCTGAGAGAAGCAGAGGTTGCCTTTGCTGCACTAATTTATCAAGTTGTAAACTCTGCAGGTGAGATTCTTTCCCTAAAGTGCAGCAAAGACATGTAGGAGTTATGCTTTTGTGAAGTTTAGAGAGAACTTCATACCCTATGTGTGATGCTCAGTAAATAAACCCAAAATCAGGAGTGTGTTCCCTCTGGTTTTTAATCAATGAATGAATTAGTCCCAGAGGGAAAACCATGTCTGTTCCCTGCTGCCCTGGGGCTGTTCTTATCCTCACAGCAGGAGCCTGACCTGGCTCTGCTCAGGGTTCACTCGCCCTCTCCATCACACCCCTCCTCTGGCCATTTCTGTACGTGCAAGAAGCTTGAATCAGCAGAAAGAGCAGGCAGAAATTTAATGAGCTCTAGGACCAAGCCTGCCATAAGGAACTTTTTACATAGTTTTTTACAACTCGGATAATGTTCCTCAGTGGAACTGTAGGCTGTACAAGCAGGCAGAATGTTTGGCTCTCAGAGCCACAAACCAATCACTTTGGAAAGCTGTTGGTACTCACTCATACCCCCATGTAAAAAATCCTGGTTTGGTTCTGATTTGTACTGTAAATCTTACTTCCCAAAGGCAGTACTTTGCCCTTGCTTACAGCAACAGAATGGCAGAGGAGCACTACTGAAATGAGTAGCTTAGACTTTGTGATTTAAAGAAGAGTAAAAGTCTTCTGGCAGTCATCTGAAGAATAAATCCTGTTCCTTGCATTTACACAATTGCTCATGGATCCACTGTGCCTCAGAGTACTCCAGAGATGTGGCAAGACAGCGCAAACACTTCTGGTGCTCACACCCAAGGATCATTATGTAATAACCTGCAAGAGTTTTCCAAGTTCATGGTATCAGTAAGAAATCACAGGTTTCATTTTGGACTAGATGACCTCTAAAGATCCCTTACAACCCAATGTGTGACTCTAAATAAGCAATGCAAGCAAAACCAGCAAAGCACAGACCGTGCAGTGTGAGCAAACTCACAGACACCACTGCTGTCACCCAGCAGTGCTGCACCAGAGCTGGGTGTGACCCCACGGGAGCCCCCTGTCCCTGACAGAGCCCCACGTCAGAGCTGCACAGGTGTGCTTTACACCTTCTTCACTCATACCCACACACAGAGCTGAAGTAACTCTGCATTCCCTTGCTCAACTTAGGAGCTGCACCTTGAAGGAATTGTTTTCTGAATAGTCAGAATTCTTTTCCTTCCTGGGGAGATGAACCTTTCAGACCTTGGCAGTGTTTAACTGACCTCCCCACTTGCCTGTGGCTACCAAGTGAAAAAGCTCGTGACAAAGCCAAAGTTTCTTGGAGTGTGCAGCATTGGTATCCTGAGAGGAAAGTGTTTTATTCTGCACGAAGCCACAGCCAATAACTACACAGGGAAGGAAGGGCAGAGTACCTTAATCTCCTCTCCTAAACAGCTTAACTAACTATAGAAGATGCAGTGCCTCGCATTCAATAACTACTCAGTGCTTTGACTTGTTCCAGGAACGCATTACAGAGACTGTCAATAAACTTTAATTAGCAATATATTTTTAGTGGCAGTGCTACAGCTTGCTGCAATGAAACATTTCTCCCAAGAATTTCTAAAGCTTTCCTAAAAGAAACCTTTATACTTAATAATGAAAGACATGTAGAGATTGTCATATAACAGCATCCATTAGGGCACTGTATTCTTCTCACTCAGAAGTGGTAAGGTTACCTTGAACAAGTCTCATTTAAAATATTCTTTACTTTTCTGTTAAGAAAATGAGCAATCATTGGCAAAAATCAGGTGCAGCTGACAAAGTTAAACACTTTCTTTCACCTTTTAATGAGACTGAGGCAACGGCCTTACTGTCCTAAAAATAGCAAAGGAGAGGGAAACATTTAAAACTTGTGTATGTGCGTGCACCTGCATGCATAGCCAGGCTCATTTTGCAAACTAAATGTCACATTCTTCAATGACCTCCACGATAACAAGCTTGAAATTGTACCTTCAAAACTGTATTGTGTCTATACCTTTCGAAATAATTGCAATGGCACGTTGCATGCCATCCTCATGCATGAAAGTGCTGCTCCCAACACCTCTAAAAAACTTTGTGACGATCTATGACAAGGTGAGGTAAACTGTGACCTCAAACCCTGTCCCTTGAGAAGGCAGATAGAAATCTTTTACTGTACAAACATAAAAGATCTAAATATCATCTCTTTTTGCAATACATATAACCTCTTTTTCGTCTTCACATAACTGCAGGTATCTTCACTCTTCTGCCACACCTTAGCCCAGATTGAAAGTCACCAAGGACAAAGAATTCCATCTACAAGTTTTCTCACAGTTATCTATAGCTCTATATACAATAGAGATGGAGAGGGGGAGAGAGAAGCATCTCTTCTACCTCCCTGTGTGCTGTGTGTTTCCATTGCAGGAGGGTATCAGCCACATCACAATATTAACGACTCATTCCAACATCACACGGCAATATCCATGATCAATGTAATAACTGCACACACCATTCCAAAGGAACATTTCACCCTCGTTTGCATTCAGGTAACGCTCCCAGTGTGGTGGCCCAGCCTGTGTTCAACACACCACAGCTGTAGCCTCAAGCAAGGTGTCATTTACTCTCTGCTTTCCATTCTTTTCATTTCCAATATTTGTAACAATCCTGTGCTGCTTTTACTCTGGAACATCCTACACTAAACTTTGCTATGAGATAAACGTGCAATACCACAGAAAGTATTTTGACCTGCTCGTTATTTCTTTTTGTCCTCCCTTTCCCTCCCAGAAATGCTGTATTAACACACATGAGGAAGCAAAGTGAAGCCAAGGCCCTGAGGTGAGTTCCACACTTGCAGGAGTGTTCACATTACCAGAGAGGTGTTGGGTCAAGCTGCTCAAACTGAAACCCACCCCCCGTTCAGCCAGCTTGCTGTGACCCCAAACAACTCCTCCCACTCAAACAGGAATAAACCAAGTACCAGAAGAAATAATTTGGAGCCCCCCAAAGCTCTGATGTAGGTGGAGAACTGAGAACAGGAGAACTGCAAAGAGCAGGACCAGTGCTGTGACGCTCTGTGTGGTCATTCAGATTAATCACAGTCTGGTCCAGTGGACCCAAAATCCAAACAAACTCATTATTTTTAAGCTAGGGAGCCTTCAGGTGTGCCACATTTTTGAGCCTGGGATTAGTTTATGAGATAAAACGATTTTTAGTGCTCTGATGCAGAAGCCATTCTAGTCTGCTAACTACCTGAAACACCGAGATCAATTTTGAGAGTAAAACATCAATTACCTCACTTACTGAGACAGGATAAGCAGCAATTAAAAGGGTAGGCAATGCTGCTCTGCATGAGCTTACTTGTCTGGTTTCTCAGTATACCACAGCAATTGTTTTGATTTCTAATTGTGTCTAGAGACTGGAATTCAGGCCTTTTACACCTCAGCATGCACATTCTGAGACAGGGGTGTCTCATTACTTAGATAAAAATTCCTGATGTGTCTCAAACAGGCACACACAATTACAAATAACAATTAATTTCCATTGTGAAAAGATGCTTTTGCTTAAGAATTATGACCTCGGCTCAGCTACACTGTAACACCCATCACAGACAAGTAAGTCTAAACTATGGCATGTCTGGTATTTAACACCCATCCTTACATAAAGAAATAAATCCTGCAGGAGCTAAGCACCTCTAGAGAAAACACAGCCTTTGTCTTGCATCTGCTGCATGGCATGAAGGTCTCTGAAGTTTGAAAGTTTAGGAAGGATGTGGGATAATCCTGAAAGCTTGAAAACAATGAGTAGGTGTCCAGCAGAGGAGGGAAGGAGCTGCTGTTTCCTAACACCAGCAGCACTGACAGACTGGCCACAGGTCACAAGCAGCAAGGGCTTCCCAGAGGTCCAGAGACGGCAAAATCTTATTTAAGTGACCAAATATGCAGCTTAAAAGGTATCCTTACATGCCTAGAGCTGGTTACACAGCCTGGGATAGAGACATTTGTTCATCAGGTTTGCCAGACCAACAACAATGGGAAGTTCTGCAAGGGGTGTTCTGCTCAGTAATGCCCCAATAGTTTCTGTAAACTCATTCCCCTTTCCTTCAGCTGCTGAGATGCTGCTGTGATGGATTTTTTAGGGAGATGAGTCTTCGAAGCAACCCAGACATCTGACTCAGGTTCCCAAAACCTGCAGCTGCCCACTGCCAATGGACAGTGAGAGCTGGAGACCCCAAGTCACAGAGATTCAGTGGCTCTAAAGCATCCACATGGTAAAGCTCTTTATTTAAAGCTCCATTTTAAAAGTGTAATTTTAAAAAAATTACTTCCATTCTAAATAAAGATAAAAAGTCTTCATTCTAAATAAAGACAAAAATCTGTTCTACAACATCAGATTTTCCATGAAATTGGAATTTTTTTCCCCCATTTTTACCTTTTTTTTTCCTTTTCCCCAGTCTGAGCTCTCACTGTACCTCTGTCTGATTGCTGATGAAGATAAAGCCCTCTTGTAAAAATGGGAAGCTTCCTTCTAGACTCTAACCTTGGCAAGTGTGCAGCAGTGTGACAGGTTTCAGATGCAGACTGGCAAGAGAGCCTGTGCTAGTCGGGGGCAATAACTCATTGAAATGACTGCACAGCATCCTTTACTAAATAAAGCCAGACTTAAAATACATCATGGAGATGTTTTGTTGGGTTTTTTTCTGGTTGGGTTTTTTTGTTTTTTTTGTTTTTTGTTGTTGTTGTTTGGGGTTTTTTTTGTTTGTTTTTCTGTGGTTATGTTGTTGTTGGGTTTTTTCTGTTTATTTTTGTTTGTTTTTTTCCCCCCAAACCTTTCATTTGATTCCTGAAACACTCTAATTCATATGTGTACATTTAGCAACCTGGAGACTTGGGACTAATAACACCACAAAGAAAGGGAAAAAACCACCAAGCAGCTTTCACCTGCCCAAGTCTGATAGACATCAATCATGAGAACGCTTTTTACCTGAAGGGAATAAAAAAAATACCTTGACCTTATGAAAACAACGATTTGTGAGCATCTATTAAACAGATTTTTTCATTTCCTGCATATTTTATGGTGGTTCTCAGTGCTGCTCGATTCCTAGAGCTGAATCTCCTGAGTAAGCAGTATTTGACCATATCTTATAGTGTGTGTGTGTGTGGTTTGCATTCTAAGGCTGGGGCCAACATTGATTTTATTTCCTCTTAGTATTTTATAGTTATTAGACTGCAACAAATTTTTCCTAAGTCAAGTATGGATTTAAATATGGAAGCCAAGATGGAAAGGTACTGCATCTGTACCATGCCATCAATTTAGTATATTTGTGATTTTTTTTTTTCTTCTTTTAATTAATTTTTTACTGTTACAGTTAGAGGGGAGAGAACTGTGTGCTTAGTTTATGTACCAGCTCCTCTGGAAAGCCAAGGGAGACTTTGAAATGCTGGAAAAAGCCATGTACTGCTGGTCTAGCCTTGCTTTGCACCTCACCAGCTGGTTTTTTTTTTGCTTTACAAAGAACAGTGTTGCCACCATCTGCCTTTAGGAGAAAAGAAACTGACAACACACACAACAACAACAACAAAACAAGCAAACAAACAAAAACCACCAAATGCAAACAAAAATTTGCAAAACCAAACCTACCAAGCAAGAAAGAAAAAAAGGGAATTTTTTTTTCTCAAAGCAAGTCAATAGCATAAGCAAAATGGGGAATGGGGGCGTGGGGAAGGAAATCTTAAAGGTTCTACAGGCATTACAATAGAAAATGGATTGAGTGAAACACAAAATAAAGCAAGGAAGGAGTTTGTCTGCATTTTAAATAGCTTTGCTATCATTATCTAGATATCCATCTCCATGAGAAACAAGACAAACTTGGCATTTCACAGGGAGAGTGGGGAAGGAAGACGAGTCACTTTTGGTTTTATTTGATAGTTCTGAACTAATTATATAAGAAATATGTCTATAATCACTTCTTTTTGAGAAGAAAAGAAGTTCAGCAGCTATCTAGGTATTAGAAAAAAAAAAAATCTTAAAGGTTTCATACATTCTTGTTGTACATGTCATGTTCCAGCTTCAGTAATGTGGGATGCCTGGGGCCCAGAGAACAAGAGAAGAACTATTCTTCATTACCAGGTTATATAAAATCCCTCTCTGATGTCTGGAATTATTTTCTAAAAATGAAAAAGAATACTGCAGTCCATTTTCACTGCATTTTACTCCTTGTAGTGCTCAATAACCAAGTTTCAAAACCCATTTTTCCTCTGTTGTTCAGAGGCAACGAGGAACACATGAATAGTGATTGCCAGACAGGTGAGAAATTCCCCTTCCTGCCGAGCCTTGGTAGGCAGCTCTTCCCAAGCTGAACAACCCCACATCGGATCAGGACAGCACAGATTAAATCTTCCTAAAAGCAGTAAATATTCTCCTGAACGAACTGTTGGCGCCCTGTCACTTCCAACAAGAACTAAACTGATTTTAGGTGGAATATCAAGTGCTGTGCTCTCGTGGAGCTGGAGTCAATTTAAGCCTAGTGCCGAGTGCTTGAAGCTTTGTCTTTGCTCCCCTAATGAGCACTCTCAGCTCACACTGCAGAGCAGCCAGTCCCTGCTCAGAGCATCCAGAGAGCTGCATCCTGCTGCACCAAACCCACAGCAGCTCCCTTCCCTGCCCCTGCAGCCCTCACTGCGTGGGGCAGCTGGGAAATGCCACGTGCATGGCTTCAGTTAGATGGGAAAAAGAGCACAGAACACTTCAAATATTAATGTATTATTGTTGACAAGCTTGACACGATTTCCCAGTATTTACAGATTTCAAAAAGCTGATATTCTTCCCCTATGACTGCCAGTAAAATAGAACCACATGTATGTCATAATACAGTATTATCATGCACAATACCAGTGGAAAAAGATACCTTAACCACCTATGTTTAGGTCTAAGGGCATCCCACAATACAAATAAATAGTACAAAACCCACACAAATATGTACCAGAGTGTACTGAGCTTAAGAATCAGAGAATGTTTCAACATGAGAACAATTCTGCTGTTAAATACCAAAAAAGTTGGACCACCAGTGAACAACCCTTCACAGAGGTACCCAGCTGTACCTGCCACTTGGTCTCAGCTGTAAAAGAAACAAGCAGGATGTCAGCAGAACTGAAGATCATTATGATGACTTTTATTGCTCTGGAAATATTAAAAAAAGAAAAAGCCCACCTTTTTTTTTTTTACCTTTCAAGAGTCTGTATTTAAGAGACAAATGTGGCAAATCATAGGAGAGGAAAAAAGAGGGAACATTCTGCTTTCCTTTAATATCTAGATCATGTTAATTGATCCCAGTAGAGTCCCTCATTGCCAGACTACTGCAATTAGCTCACCGATTTCTGTATTTGTATGATCTTGCTTCTGCTAATTACAGATGAAACAATCCTTTGGAGGAGGTTAAAATTCCCCTCTCTTTTCCTGGGGAAAAGCATTAACACCTTTTCAAGCACTTGCAAGTTTGTAAGACCTTCCAGGGTCACCATCTGCATTACAAGTTTTATTTCAAGAGCACAACACAGAAACTAGCAAAGGCAATGATACTGTGCAAGGCGAGCAGAGGCAGCAGCACCTCGTCAGTGCAGTTCCACGGAACAACCAGATTCCCGTGGAAAAAGCATGGTTCTTCTCCTGCCCTGTTCTGTTGGCCATGCACTAAGTTTTAGCTTTAGGTGAAAAACGAAAAAAAAAGAAAAAAATACAAAAACCAAACCGAACAAACAAAAAAAAAACCCCAAAACAAAAACACCCACAAAAACAAAAACACACACAAAAAAAAACCAAACAAAAAACCAAACTAAACAAAACCAAGCAAACAACCAAAAAAAGCCCAAACCAAACCAAAACCAATGCCCCAAAAATCCACAAAAACCAAAAAAAGTGCATGGCAGAGGCCTTGAGATGCTTCATTGCAGGTACCACTCATAATCACTGAATCCCAGAATGGTTTGGGTTGGAAGGCCCCCCAAAGCCCATCCAGTCCCACCCTCTGCCATGGGCAGGGACACCTCCCACTATCCCAGGTTGCTCCAAGCCCCATCCAACCTCACCTTGGGCACTGCCAGGGATCCAGGGGCAGCCACAGCTTCTCTGGGCACGCTGTGCCAGGGCCTCCCCACCCTCACAGGGAACAATTCCTTCCTAAAATCTAACCTAGCTCAGCTCTCTGACAGCTTTAAGCCATTCCTGCTTGTCCTGTCCCTGTTCAGGAATGGTCTGTGAGGATTTGTACACACCTAGTAAATGATGTTAAACTGCTGACACCCAAGTAAAGCATTTACACAAGTTCCTCGCTTATGAAGATATCTTGTTGTAACTTCACAGATGACTGGTGGCATCTAACAACTTGAGAGGAAAAAAAAACATAAAAAAACCCATTACTCGAGTCAGTTTGTTTCAACTAATGCCTTCAGGCTATCCATTACTACTTCAGTCTTAACAAAGTGTCTTCATTTTCATAATATTGAGGTGTTTTGGCTTTTTGCTTCAAATAACTTCAGTAATCTCAAAGAGAGCAGGGAAAAATATCTGAACTCTTTCACTTAAGACTTTACAGAATTATTCATAGCAGCTTGCAAGCCTACTGGGATTATTCAAAACTTGAAAAGAAACCCAATATTTCTATTCCAATATTGCATGTACAGCTCTCCAGCAATTATAAAACACACTGCTCAGTACTTTCTTTAACATAGGCTGGCTTGAAATTAATTGTTCTGGAAAGAAGCAAGTAGATCTCATTTACTGCTGGAACATAACTTGAATACAGTTTTCATGTATTAAAATTATTCCCTAGTGGCCAAAAAGAAATGAACAAAGTCTCAGGGAAGGCAAGGATTTGTTCCACAGCAATTAGCTACCATCACAGAGCCTGAACTCGCCTTCTCTTTATTATTGCTCCGATGATGGGAGGTGTAAAGTGAACTGTTAACACTTCACACAATCAAAAATAGGTTTGGAAAATACACACTGTACCAGGCCATTCCTCACAGAGAGAGATGCTATTAACACCCAGGATGGTGGTAATACATTCACAACTTGGTCAACTTATATTTTGGTTATACCGCAGTATTTTTAAAGGAAAAAAAAAAAAACCCTGAAGAACATGAATTCTATTTTCTACTCGCAAAGAAACAGCAAGATACAGTCTTTGCTGCCAGCTCACTTAAGCAGCCTGAAAACCATTTCAGGACTTATTGATCACTTATTAATCTAGTATTTAATTAAATTTTTCTATTGAAAACAAACACTTTGGAATACTTAGAACCCTTAGGATAAATTATCTCCTCAATTTCATCCCTGCATTTGCATTGTAACCATGGAAGGCGTCTTGTTTCTTTTGTCCCTTTCGTCCCCACAGGTATAATCAACATTAGGGAGGAAGAAGAAAAGCCCCACACAAACACTGGCTGATCATTTCCCTATAACACGAAGAAAATTACACGGCACTAAAAGGGAAACAGATGTGAGCTGCAGCCTCGAAGTGCTGGCTTTTCTACAGCAGGGCATTAAGCTGAGATGGCTGGACAATTCCTGCTCACACGTGCCCAGCTGGATGCTCCAGAGTCAAAGATGCTTCAGCAAGGCATGCAGGGCTCCTCATCTGTCATAACAGTGGTTACCAGCACACTTTAACAGGAATGGGAATATTTCTGTTTGCTTGCTATTTGCTTAAATAATTGACCCCAAGCTTCTCTGCCTCAACAACTTCTTCAAAGGAGAAAAGCCCAGCAAGAGCAGCAAAGTGATTTTGTTCATGAAAAACCCCCTACATTTGCACATAGAAATAGAGCCAGGTTCTGTTGAAGAGTTTCAAGACCTATGAAGTGCCAACTTGTATCTGAAAAGTGGCAAATTTCTATAGCTGAAACATAAAAATCCCCATCCAGAACTGGAATTAAAGCAGGCAATGATTTCAGCAGCCAAAGCAGAATGATCCAGGGATGGGTTTAGGTGTTTCCTCAGTGGTGAGGGAGCCATCCATTTCCCCTGTGATTGCTCAAAGCCAGAGAAACAGCAGCCCTTTGACACCCTGAATGTCGAGCAGCTCCAAGATCAGCCATTTATCCCCCCAACAAAAATACACATTTGAGAAATACTGCTGACGAGGGATAAAGTGAAAAATCAGTCACAGCTCCTCTGCAGCTCCAAGTGATCCTTTCCAAGCACAGCGGGAAGATGCCAGTGCCCCAGGGAGAGGCAGGAGAGCAGGACACACCTTCCTTACACAGCCACTGCCAAGGGGCTCCTGACAGACCCTGCAGCCTCCTGACATCCTCCACACAAAGCTTAAAAAGCCAAACCAACAGCAAAGTCAAGTCAAAATGACAATGAGCAGGCTCGTAGAGATAAACTTCATGATAAAAATTAAGTATCAGTATTAAAGTAATAGTAGAAACATCAATACTTTAATAAGAACTGAAAGACTTAGTCCTTAATGTGAGAAATGCTATATTTTGAGAGGATTCAGGTTCGTTTTATAAGTAGATGACCACAATCTTAACTGTAGCCACAGATCTGGCTTAAGTTATACTACTAAAAATTTATTCTTCCTGCAATCAACACTTTCAGTCTTCAAAGCAGACTGAAATTAGTACCATAGGCAAACATGGGCAGAAGTTAACTAAATTTGAATTCTCCAAGGGCCTGTTAGAAGTATTATTTTTCCCACTAGATCTTTAAGCCTTTCTAAACTCAAACTGATTTGCAGCACAGGTCGCTGGTGGCTCACAACCCTGCAGTGGTCCTTACTCCTCATGGCCAACAGCGAGAGACCAGTGACCAACATTCAAATGCCCACAGTTAACTTGCACACATCTTAATATTCATAGTTTGCTTTGATTAAAATACACGGTTTGGCATTAATTTAAGGATCACCTTTTATAACCCGGCCAAGTTGCAGCGTTTGAGTGCCACTTAAGGTGGTGTTTAATCAGGGGAACGACTGCGGCGCTGCCCGATTAGGCTGCCTCCACTGCTGCCTGCTCGATTTTTCCCCATAATTGCAGGATATACTTTATTGTGACAGGGGCCCGAGCAGTGGAATTCCAATATGCTATCCATCAGCTTCTCCATTATTGGATTAGCTGGATGTGGCATCATTACCGCTGCACTTTCATGCCTATCATTGATCGTGGCGTTCCTTCTATTTCACAATTAATGCAAGTCAGCTGGATTGATCAATCTTCTGATGAGTTTGAGCCACAGTCAATATATTCTTATGGCTCTGTGCTACTGATCTCTATGTTTTATAGCTGTGCCTAAGGATTTGTCATTCTGGCTACACATTTTCTTGGGGTTTTTTTGAATTTTTTTTTCTTTAGGTACTTCTGCTCCCACCTTGCCGCCTAAACCACAAAGTGTTTATGAATGACTCACGTCGCATGAAAAAAAGAGGGGGCAAGAAAGTAACTGAATTCATCACTGGAAAGAATTTTCTTTAAAAAAATTAAATAAATCACACCCTTGGGTTGGCTAGGTAACAGCCAGTCTGAAAGCTGAATGCTGCACTTGAAAACACTGAGCTTCCAAGGAATTGCAGAGATTTCACATGACTTCAAGTATTTTCATTCCTTGCTTAGACTGACAGCAGGTTTGTGAGATGTAGATATATGTCAACAACTTGATTGTTGATATTTTTCTAACATGGTGATAGCTCTAATCGTTTTTGAAACCTTACTCTTCTTTCAGAGGGTAAAGAAGCATGCAAGAAAATCTCTCTTCACAGTGAGAGGGAGAATGAAATGATGGGGCATTAGGAGAAACAGTGAACCACAATATTTGCTTAACACCACTCTTCTGTTGCCCTGTGTCACAAACATAGCTATCCATATTTGAAAATTTTTATAGAGGAAAATAGAGTTACTGACATTTCCTAAGAAAACACAGACTATACACAAACGGGCAATAATGTACTTCTGAATATTCTTTGTAAATGTGTCTTTTCTCTGCCTACTACAGAATGTACCCAGATCAATGCCTGTACTTTTTAACGGCCATAAAAATAATATGTGGTTTTGAAAAAAAACCAAACCAAAACAAAAACAACAAACCAGAAATGAAAAACCAAAACAAAAAAACCATCAAACTAAACCAACCTGAAACTTGAAAGAGCAATGTTAATGCTGGTTCACTATTATAGTTCCACTTCCATTCATCTACATCCCAGCCTGATCTCCGTTACAAGAAGCCTCAATTAACAAAAGACGCCAAATTTAAATATAAGAAAATTAACTGAAAGTTGGACAAAGAGTAAAGAATGTTATGAATACATTCAAATTAGAGTTTGGACTTTTTGGACTGGTTTGCACACACAATACCCTTATTAAATGGAGAATAATTGCTTTATTTCATCACTCTTTCTCATCTGGTTGCCAAAGCCAGGACTGGTGAGAGCTACAATGTATTAGCAGTGACAATTACACTGTGGTTTTCTGACAGTGAAGCCACATTTTAAATACCTTGTTTTTGTCTTGAAGAATCTAAATTTATGGATAAAAGCCATTTATAACTGAAATCTTTTTAGAGTTTCTTCCAACTAAAAAAGCAAAACAACCCCTGAATCATTTTTTCTGTAAGCCCTGAAAATACCATCAACACAAGAAGAAAAAGAACCGCACTGTCTGACAGGTGGAAATGCTCTGTTAAATATAAAATGAGTTTTATTCAAAGCAAGTAATGTGTTCCCTTAAACATCCTGGCTCTGAACAGAGCAGGCATTTCAGATGATCCATACATAATTCAGTCCCACTGAAAGGGCTCTACCTAAACAATTTTCCATTACATTCCTAGGAAATTTGGAATATAAAAGAAAGAACTTGGGCCCTAAACAGTGATAATATAATACAACATGGAGCTGTTACAGAGCTTTCAAAAGCACTTTGAAAACCAAGGAGCAACCCTTTCCCATCAGTGCCAGGCAGACAGGGATCACTGCTGGAATCACTGGTTCTCTCAGTCAGGAATGACATGAACTGAGAAACATGCCAAATCATTTGAAGTCTATTTCAGTCTTAAATTAGTTCATGAATCTATATTTAGACTGCCTACATATATGGCCTGGATTTAGAAATGCAGAGCATAGCAAATCTTAGCAAGTCACTGTACCTAAAAGTGCTCACATCTTTCAAGAATCAGGCCATTATATTTAGATGCCTAATTATGGGTGCAAGATTTGAACAAACTTAGCCTAGAGAATTTTAGCCTAGATAAGTGCATATTACATCACAAAGGTTTTGAAGTTGTTTGAGATATGATACACTATGGTAGAGAGCTCATACTCATGTAAAAGTGAAAAAAACCCCACCTGATAAATATAAATATATTACAATTTAATGTGTTGGGTGCTTGTGGAGAAAGAAAACTATTTTATTTCTATTAAGAAGACTACAGTATTTATAGCTATAAAGGGAAACAAATTAACATTCTATTTAATCCTATTACCAGAAGATTCACACTAAGCACAGAAACTTTTTTGTTTCAGGAAAGTTAGCAATGAGATATCAAATAAAGACAAACCTAAAAAAAAGTAATAATTGTGCTGAGTGTGCAAGTAATTTTTAGTATCTCAGATATTTTGGGTTTTATTTTACATCACACTATATTTCAAAGGCTATTGGAGAGCAATCCCAAATCTTGCAACTAAAAGTTTAATAATGAATTTTTAAATTGTAACTACAAGTCCACTCTTTGAGGAAAACATGCTAATTTTTTGTACTTTCAAGAGGGAATCAGCTGCTTTCTTTTTTCTACATAGTCACCAAATGACTCAGTCTGCAGGACAAAATGGATACTAAAATGCTTTGGTTCTGACATTGGTGTAGCCTACTGGAGCCTCATCAGACTTTCAAACAGAATTTTCTGCCTTTCAGAACTAATTCCCATTCTAAGAAATGATGGCTACACTTTGGCCTGTTGGTACTGCAGAGATCCCTCCAGGTTTGCTTCCACAGAAAATCTCAGCTTGATAAAACTCTCTGTGAGCACAAGGGGAGGCTGAGCCCACTTCCTCAGCCAGACACACAAACCTCTGGGGCTTTAAAAACAGAGCAGGAATGCAAAACTTGTGTGTGTCTTTCTCTGGTGCTGTCTGTATTTTTGTGGATCACTTATGCAAATGTATTTATGCTCTCAGGAGCATAACAGGAAAAGAAAAAACCCACCCAGAATACTCAATTTTTAACCTTGCTCTGATTTACCACATTTGGGATGTGTTTGCCCAGTTAACCTCGTTGCAGTCTTTGCAGTAAAACAGGGAAGGGCATCAGGAATTTACATGGATGTGAATTCAAAGTAATTTCCAGGAAAATGCTGCATGGCTATACAAACTAAAATCCCATCCTCAATTACTTTATCTGTAAAAACCCCAAATATTTCATATAGCCATAAATTCTTATTTGTCTTTTACAGTAAAATGAATGAAACCTATATTTTTGCTTTCAATTTTTTTAATGGAAATCACAGAAAAAGAACGCTGCAGGCATTATATACCAATGAAGCAATCCCCTCCCTGGGCCTAATCTTGTGGATTTTTGGTTCTTGCATAGGCAAAAGGCACAGTCAGAATGCACGCTCAGGCAGGCAGAGAGGCACAGGCAGCTCAGATAACAGCATACACACACTCACCTTCTGTTTCTACCTCCCCAAATAAATGTTCATTACTTTTTCAAAGGAAATGACAAGTAATTTATGAGGTAATACACGTAAATGCTCCAAGCACGAGAAAACACAGCTTTCAAATAATGCAAAGAAACTTATGTCTCTGAGGACTTTAAAGGTATTACCAGGTTCTCTGGTGCAGAGGTGTAGTATAAATACCATAAAATGCAGTAGAAAGCGTTAAGCAACACATACTTCCTGCTGAATTATAGATGTAATCAAAATGAGCAAATACACAACATCACTCTTCGCCATGCTTGTCTTCCTAGAGAATTTAAGCTGAAGCTCCAGCTTTTGTGTTCCCTGGGTTTTATGCCCTCTCCATTGTTTACCTAAGAGATTCTGAGTTTCATAACGTGTCATAGCACATCATAAAAAAGGTATAAACCTGGACATTTCTCTTGAAAGTCATCTATCAAGTTTCCACCAACACCAGTCCCAGGAATTGATTTCGATTCCAGCTTATATGTATATTTCATTGCTTATGTTTCAACACCATTTTAAATATTTACTTAGCATCTTTCTACAGACGGAGACGGTGTCATTAAATCAGAAAGCAGAATTCTGTTATGGAAATTGTAATCATTACAGCTTGACCTAAAACTGCTAATGCAGCCTTTTCTGTTGTCTAATTTTGCAGACAGAGAAGCAGTTTCCTGTGGCTCACTGATCCTGACAATACCCTTAGACCAATTCCCGTGGTTCCCTCATCATGGGCAGATATCATTTCAACAGATGTCAAGAACAGCTAAGTGCACTTAGGCCTATTTGTTAAATTCCTAGGGGGAGGTAGATTGGCGAAATTCATCCTGTAATTAAACCGCATATTTCTTTCGAGCTGCCTCTTCCCTCTTGCTTTCATAATCCCTCTGCCTTGCATCAAATCATTTAGGCACTTATTGGCCACAATCAATACAATATGAGATCCATTAATTTAGTCCCTGGGAGGTTTGCTGGGAACAGGCAGCGCTGCTGTGCCAGCATTCCGAGGTGTTCCTGCAATTCCACCGCAGCCACGCAGCACCTGGAGGGGATTTATGGAGCTCCAGCCCCTGTTCCCCCAGCTCTGGGCTGCAGCCAAACCCGCAGGGATGGGATGGGAACGGGAAGCACTGAGTGCATCCCCTAATGCATCCCCTAATGCATCCCCTAATGCACACCAACGCTGCGAGCAGCAGTCACACCCCAGCTCTCCCCATGCTCAGTGCCCCCTGTGCCTCGCTGCACACAGGGAAATCAGGCTTGGAGAGAAACCTTAACGAGAGCTCTCACTGACAGAGATGGACTCCAAACATCTTTCACTTACACCTTCCCTCCTGCCTTTTAACTTACACATCCTCCTCTTACTGAATATGGCTGAATTTGGCTGGGGTTTGGTTTTATTCTCACAAATGGATGAAATAATCTTTTTTTTTTTT
>VWZT01014990.1:742002-782783 GCA_013397055.1 Pachycephala philippinensis
CCCACCCCCCCGAAAAAACTAACAAAAAAAACCCAAAAAACCCCCAAACAAACAAATAAAAAAAACAAACAAAAAAACCCCAAACCAAACAACAACAAAAAAAACAAACCACCTGCTGAAAAAAGGAATGCAGTCCATACTTTCAATATGGAAACATACTGCCTTAACCTCACACCCCTGAGAGCTATAATTAAGCACTCTAGAAATTAAGAAATTATTAGGAAAAATATGTTATCATCCAGGCAAATACTTTTATTACACTTTAATTCATTAGAAATATTTCTAAACTCTCCCTGGGGAAAGAGTACAGTTTAAAATTGCTTATATCTTTCTTAAAAGCTGAAGTAAGCTTTCCTGTTTCATCTTTTATAATCTTATTTTAAAGTTTGCAAAAACTGCTGACTTGGTACTGCAAAACAGATAATTATTCCAAATACTTTTTTTTTTTTGGTATTTTTTGAGGTATGCCTAATTGTTGTCTGTCCTTTTACATTTTACTTCTGGATGTCATGAAGATTTGCAAACAAGAAAAAAAAAAAGCCAACACAAAAAAACCCACACTGGATACACCTGCTTAATGACAATAATTAGGTTACCACTAATTCCTAGAGCTGTCACTGTAGGCTGGGCAGGTAAATAACAAAGGCAGGTAGCTTCAGATCAAAAATAATTAGTCTGAGTTTTTTTTAATATTACTTTGAGGACAACAGCTTCATTCCATCTGTCTTTTTTTCCCCCAGGTAGCCATTTCATAATTACAGCAGGACTGACTGAGATAATGGCTCCATTTGAAGGAAACCTCTGCTTTCACATTTCCACTCTCTGAACTGTTCCTAATTTTAGATTCCCTCGTTTGTAGGAGGGCAAAGGAGGAATAATCATTCCCAAGCGCTCTCCCAGTCGCAGCAGTTTCTGGGTTTGAAACTTCTCGGGACATTTTTGTGTTTGTTTGCTGTTTCCTGATGGATTTCTTTGCTCTTAAACTCTTGAGTCTTCCCTTGGACATGAGTCAGGATTTGGAATTTGCAACATCCTGTTGCAAGACCTACACATGGCATCTCTAAGATGCTTATTAATGCATATTACACTAAAAATACGTACAACATACAAGGAAAAGGAACTAACCCAAACATGGATTCAAAGAGATCTGCCTTAGGAACATTTTACTTTGCTGTTTATTTTTTTTTAAATGTGTTACCTCTGATGTGAACATTTCTCATAAATGAGGACAGTTATTCCCTAAAAATTGCCTTAGAACTATATAAAAAAGGCAAAAAATAAGTCATAGAACGTGAAGTTTCAGCTGTTATCAAGTTGAAGCCATTATTATGCATAACTATTCCAGTAGGGCAGCACAGATGGAACAAAAGAAATTTTGACTCAAACTAAGATAGGTGGTCAGGAAATTTAATAGTTAGTTAAAAAATAAGTAAATAATTTAAAAATACTGCAAAACACTGAAGTGACACATGGTAAAAATAGTAAAAGTATTGAGAAATGCATGAGTTTTCTGCAAACTATTTTATTTCAATTACCTTCTCTTCCAGCTATAATCAGGTATAACAGCAGCTTGGCTCTTTACAATAATTACATTCTAACTCTGTGATTGTAATAGCCTGAAGGCTCAGATTTGGTAGCACCTGCAGATTATTCTATTTTATAAGTATTATTAGAAGCAAATGAAGGAAAACTAGAAGGATAAGATTAGCATTATATATAAAAAAAACAACACTGCACTGGAATACCTCATTAGGAAAATAAATAGTTTTCTCCTTAAAACAAGAAAGTGTGAAGTTAAGAAAGTTCCATTTCAGACTCCTAAAGGGAACATGTTTTGTACATTTATTTTTATTCTAACATTGCATTTCATGATAAAGGGGGAGAACATACTGCCCATTCACTGCCTTTTTGTGAAAGCTGTTCAGACCTTTTCTTGTTGACAGAAATTGTGGCTTTCTTCCACAAAGAGAAAGTAGAATTGCTCACCCCTGTTAATGCAGCCCCCTGCACAGGCAGCAGCAGGACAGACACACAGACTTCATTCTGAGCTCCTGCAGCCTCTGCAGGTCCCAGAGACACCAACCAGGCTTTGCCAGCCATGGCTTGGTGCCCTGCTTGAAATGATCCCTATTCCCTTTATCTCAAGAAAGCCCTTTCCCTCCTCAGAATCCTTAAGGCCCCTGCTGTTTCATGTGAGATTATTCCCTCTTTTCACCTTCTGACACCACTTTCCTTTCTTTACACTCTTCCAGAACCACTCTGCTCCCCTCTGGTTCTACAGTTCTCTGGCACTTCTGGGTGAAATAACCTCTTTTAACTTGCTGGATGCAGAGTTTACAATCATACCCAGGAGTTTCCCTGTGGGTGCTCCCAGTCTGCTCTCCCAAGCAATTTGTCTGTTTAAGGAAATGTGGTTGACAAAGCTCTTTAATGAATGTTTTGCTAAAAGCCAGCTCTTCATGTTCGTGCTCACCCAATCTCTAACCCACTTTCTGTGCCTCCAACTGATAATAATTCCTGTTGTAATTGCCCTCTCTCATTATCTCTGTCAGCTTCTTGTCTGCCATCAGCTTTTTCTAGGGGCTCTAAGAGGTGCCTGTCCTTGCTTTCCCACTCTTTCCCCTACACATCTTATCTTTGGACATTTATCACCACCTCCTAAGACATTTTCATATGACTCATGGGGTCAGCTTTCTAATGTAGACATTTGGAATTAAATCTTGTCTTTGTCAAATCTCCTCATGGATATCCAACAACGGCTTCAAGTTCAAAGCAGAACTTTATTTCTCCTATTGTCCATCAGCTTCCAGGCCCTCCTTTTTTCAGCTTCCTATAGATTCATCACCTTGAGCTCATGGAAACTCTTACAGATTTTTTCTGTGTAACATTTCTAAGATCCAGCACTTCATATCCATCAGGAGATCTTAAATTCTCGCTTCATCACACCACTTTACAATTAACATTTTTTTTTTCCATCTTGGCTCTACTTACAACCTTTCAGATTGCTGCTGCCAGAGCAACTTTGGGAAATTGTTGTTCAGACCATTTCAGCCACCTTTTTACATCATCCCCCTCTATCCCCTCAGACAGTCCTACCTCCTTCCATCTCTCTCATGAAGAGAAGAAGCAGGATGGCACCTCTGTAAACTAAAGTATTCCTTATTCTTTAGAAAGTGATATAACACTTTATAAGTGATACCACTAAAGTTATGGTGAAAGGTTATTATAGTATTGCCAAAGTACAGCCTTTTTTTACCATCTAGAAAACAATGCAAGATTCCACAGTTCATCATTGATCTGTCTCTTCTCCACCCTTTGCTAACATTTGCCCTTTTTCTCTTTTCACAGAATCACAGAATTAACTGGGTTGGAAAAGACCTTTGAGATCATCAAGTCCAACCTTTTCCCTTCTTTTTTCCTATTCTTAAATGCTTGAAATGGTTCATGCTCCCCTCCATAGCTGAAAACATGACACCAATTAATTTGCTTGCAACGCTGAGATTTTGGGGAAGATGGGGAAAAAAGTACAAAGGTATTACACTCTAAAAGCTTTAAATGTTACAGTCAGGATCATTTGTATCATTTTTGTTGACTCTTATCCTTTCTGTAATGTATTGTTTTGTCAGCTTCTAAATTACTGATTTTAATCCATCACGCCAGGCAGGCCCACAATCAATTGAAAGGTACAAGAGAAGAAAGGTAGCTCTTAATCATTATTAGTTCTTTGTTCAAAAGAACTCTGCTTTAACTTTTGATCTATGGACTTCAGACAATGCAAAATCTATTCGTTTGAGTTTAATCTTAATCAGTGCTTTTTCTGCTAATTAGCCAAGCAGGATGACAGCATTCTGGGGTGAGTTCTAATGGTTCTCACAAAAGAGAGTAAGATCACCTCACTCAGGATGATCTTTCAGTGTTATTTTAGAACAAAAAAATAAATATAAATACGTGCAAAACGTGCCTAGAATACACCATATATCCTACTTGTCCTCTCAAGACAAATACCTTTATCTGAAAAAAATAATAGAAAACTTTTTTTTTTTTTTGCCATGTCTCCTACCTGAGCTGCTGAGTAACTTCTAACTTGCAGAGGTAACAGTACATCAAACAAATCTCTGGAGGTACAAACGTCATCCACTACTTCTAAGAGAAGTGAAAACCTCTGTAAGTGTATAAACACATGTAGCATGCACCAGATCGATCAATGAGGGGAAACATTCTCCACCCAAATGGAACAGTGACCCAGCTTTGGAGACACCCGGGTACATTTTGCTGCTGTGATTTTTCTTGGCTGATATCTCTGCTCCAGTTCTCAAACACAAAAATCCATCTGACCCCAGCCTATGGCAAGAGCCTGTCAGCCAGGGCCTGATTCACCTGGACACCCCAAAATCACCAGGAAAAACTCAGTCTGGGTGGGCAGTGGTGGAATCGGGAGCCTGTGATGAAGTTTGATGGTTGATTTTGAATTATTTTAATGCTAAAACTACACCTTTCTCATAAGGGTGAGATGTTGCTTTCCTGGGTTGAGGCATTTTGTCAGTCCTGTTCAGGCTGGGACACCCAGATTAAACAATCCATAGCCAATCCACCAACTCCCACTAAACTCCTCTTCCTTACCTTCCAAAAGCAGCAATGCCCAGGGAATTAACTGCACAGGGAATCTCTGCCTGGAGTCGATGTTCAGTTTATGACAAGGGCTCGCTTGCTCCCAGTTCTTTCAGCACAACAAAACTTTGTTAAGAAAACTCAAACTTTGGGGGCACAATGGAACCCTGATAAAGCCAGAGGCAGTTTCTGTTATTAACCAAAGCACAGCAGCTCCGTTATGTCCCAGGATTATGTGGTTCAAAGAACCACTGTCAGCTGCCTCCTGCTGTTCACTTCCATTTAATGACAGTGTTCCCTGCAATGCCTTTGGGAACATAAACTCATTTTATGGCTAACAAAGGGAGGGTTTTTTAAAACATGACTGTATTATTGTAAAATTGTACTAGTATCAGAGAGTCACAAAAAAATAATTTTAAAGTTATACCACTGTTTTAAATTCTTTTCTGTCACTGCGTACTACTTGGTTATGTTTCATACCTCAAGGTATAACAAAAAGCAGTGCTTGAAAACAGGGTTAAACACCTGCAGGATGTGACTTTATAGCATTAGCCCTGATTATAAACATAAAGGTAAGTGATGCATTGTAATAGAATCATCTTATGGCCCAGGCTAAGACTGTAAAATGTAAAGCTTCATACTGTGCTCACCGTGTTCAGTTAAAAGCAGGAAAAAATAGTGTTGCATTTTCCCCATCCTCAGCAGAACTGCCATCCCTTCTCACAGGGTTTTCTAATCCTTTCTGGCACCTGAGGCATCTGAACAGTTGGTGGGAAGAAGTGAAACTGTGACGAAGTGAGTCTCATTTCAGATTTACAGTCCAATCACTCACAAAACCTGCCAATTCACTTTATGGCATGTACTGTGAAAATTCATTATTTAATATGAGCCTAAAAAAATCTATTGGTGCACTACAGTAGCTTGACTTTGAATTATAAAGGAACGAGTAACTCAGTATGTGGTGTCTTTAAGCTTGTAGTGAGACAGACCAGCATACACTTAAAATGTCCTTTGTATGTTCCACTCAAGCACAACATTTGTTCAGCCAACAAACTGCTCTATTTCAAAACTTTTTTCTGTGTATTTTTATCTGGCTTCTATATATGCATAAATCCTGGTACTTATGCATATGTTAGGTGCTAAAAAAAGAGTGCAACAATAAATGACCAGTCTAGGTTAGAAATCATTTTGATTTCAAATTTTTTGATTAAAAGAGAAAAAAAATGAAAGACATGTGAATCCACTAGTTTTCAGATAATGGAAATAATAACTACTCAGACCAAGTTAACTCACTAAATACCTTTGTTATTTTACAGCCACACGACTTAGGGAAAAAATACACTTTAGGGTCTGTGGACTGCATAATCACGACTGTGTCAGGTTATACTGATGCTACCTTAGAGCTCCCAACTCCTCACTGTCCTCCCCAGTCTGGCTTGGGTCTGAAAAAGGCAATTTCTCCATCCTGCAGACCTGTCAAGTGCCAAGACAATAACTGAAAAAAAATTAACTCACACTAAAAGGAAATACCAGGATATCTCAGGCTGTTTTCACTTGTGCCCAGCCCTGTTGACTCACGCTGCAGAATCCAGCCTGCACCATCTCTGTGCCTCTGAAAAGCACAATAAAGTGAGCAGGGGCTGGGCCATTCATCTCTGTAACAGCAGCAGCTTGGAGCACACCACACCCACACCTTGATTTGCTGCTGGTGCTCACCTGGGCAGGCTGCACTCCCAGCCCCTCTCTGCTTCATCGAAGCTGCAACACAATTTTGTAGTTTACAGAATGCCAAACAGCAGCAGTTGTGCAGTGAGATGGGTTGACTAACGACTTCATTTACAGCTGATGACTGTTTTAAAGTTACACTATTTTTTTTTTTTATACTTATACGCTACGAACATATACAATTTAAAAATTTGCAATTATTTATCCTAACAAAATTAAAACACGCAAAATAAATCTCAGATGGGCCGTAAGTTGTGTAAGTTTTTTTCCTTTTCCCCTTTATGTCTAATTCATTCTCTTTAATTCCTTACTTCTTATAGCAGCAGTTTGATATAATAAACCATAGTTTGTAAAAGCCATTAAGAGGAAGCTGGCTAGTAGCAATCCTATTAAGTTACCTCATCAAGTGATGTGCTGTAATGTTCTCACATCAACTTTCTTCAGCTTTTCATTGCAGCATTTATAAGTGGCTGAGATTCCTGAAGTCTAAAAGTGTTTTGTTGAAATTATGAGCAAAACTGTCTTAATGGAGCATAGAAGGGTAGAAGCAATGTAAAAAAATCAAGTTCAATTACAAAAGTATTTTTGAAAAATCGGTTAATGACAACAATATTGTAACAGCATTAATTAAAAGAAGGGTAATTCTCACGGTTCAGAATGAGAATGCCCTGTCTGCTCATTTCTGTCAGCTCATTTTTGCAAAGGTAAATTGGCATTCCCTCCCCTGGCACCCACATTGTGATCTCCTCCTCCACATTCCCTCTGAGCAGAGAGGAGTCAGTGGATGCTTCCCACTGGCAATTACAAACCCAAGCCCAGCACCCTTCACCATGTTCATCACAGTTATCATACACTTTTGAGTTTCCAACAACCCTAACTCTAAAATGCTAAGAAACATTCACCCAAAAGCCGAATAAAAGATAAAACACAATTCATGAGACATATCAGGCAACACCTTATTTTTTCTTAAAAAAAGCATATGGTCTATAGTTACACAGCTACAGTAACTTCCTAAGTCAGGATCAAGTTTGCTTAATAAAATATGTTTGGCCTATTGAATTATGACATTTCTAATTAAAATGAGTAGGAAATGATTAATAAAAACTGAATAGAACTTTTTTCTTTTCTAACCATCTTCTCAAAAATCAAGTTGCAATACCCTTTCAGCATTTCATTATTTTCAACTGTATTACACACCAGCCCTTACTCTATTAATATTTTTCTTTCAATATCTTTCAGGATACACATTTTTCTTCTGTTTGGCAAGTATCCAATACTTTTGGTTCATAACAAATAAAGCTGCAGCACAAACTTCTTGTACATGTTACTTTTCTACAAATCCCAATGCTTCGTTTTACTTCTCTATCAAATTTCAAATATTTTGACCCTTGCAGGTTTATTTTTCTCTTTTCATCACAATCAGGGTTTTTAAGATGAAGCAATCCAATTGTCAGAATTATTTGTCAGGTGAAGGTAACACGTCCACAAAGCCATAAAGTGCAAGACAATTATAGCAATGGTTTGCCTGCCCCTGTAACCAAGTGCAAGTTTTACACTCCAAAACCCAAAACCAGGATGCTATTAAAGGACTCTCAAAGCCCTGTTAGATTTCCCAAGAAGGGAGGAGTGCAGGGCTTCTGCACATGGCTGTCACAAAACCTGCAGCTTCCTCATAATGCCAAGGGAATGAGAGCTGGGATCCAATGCCCACACCACACCTGGAGACTGAAGCTCACACAAACAGCTCAAACCAATCCCACACTCATTTGTTAGTTTCAATTACCTTTCCTGATTTAATAAACCATGGCTGTACCCATGTGAGTGCTCAGAGTGAAAAACAGCAACAGAAGGAAAGAGGAGTTTGCAAGGGAATTCATGTCCTGTTCCCTTTCCCATTTGCAATTGTACCTGTTGAACAATTCTACTTGTCACTCTTCCAAGAATGAAGACTGATCTTTTACTTGAATGAAACTTCCTTACACCCCCCACCACTTACAGTTTATGTCTTCTCTTATATTTTTATGGAAGAAGAATGGTTTAGTGACTACTCCACTAACCAAACACTGGAGACTTGAGTTCCATCAGCAACCTTCAACAAGTCCCTCCTTGCTCTGCCTTGTTTAATGAAAAGGCACATCAGAAGCAGCAGGGCCACCTGAAAGTTCTCATAAAAGGGAGTATGAAACAGGAAATAATTGCTCTGCTCAAAGAGATGAGAGATGGGAAAGATGAGAAAATTACTGAGTGATTGGGGAAAGCAAGGAGACAATGTCTGGTTCACTTTTCCCTCCCATCACATTTTGCAGGATATGCTCTGCTCACCCTCACTGCTGCTCCAAGTTCTCTCCCCTGGGCCTACACTTCTCAGGCACAACACCCAACCCTGGACATGGATCTCTGGGGCAACGTTCCCTTTCCTCAGTGTTTCCTAGCTGAAGTTGACATAGCTTCTTTTTTGCACAATGAAACATCATTTAGATAACTGGACAAAACCTATTTTTAATAAAATCCACAGGTGCCAGTTTTAATTCAGGTTTTGTTAATCCAGGCTATGCAAATTTTGATTTTTGCTTTTCCTTTTTTTTTTTTTTTTCCTTTTCCCCTATAACAGCTTGCACTGTGACATATCTTAAGCAGCAGGACATCTGTTCTGCAGCAGTGGCAATTGGTCAGCACTGGCTGAATTTCCAGAAGCAGCCTGGTGATTGCTCTCATTTCACTGCATCGATCCAGCTCTGCAGAAGGGTTGTCCGAGGCTGTTTGCCTTGACTTGTGTGATCCCTGCACACCCAAGCATTGGTGAGCCAGGAAATGTTCAGCTGAGCAGCCTGAGATGATCCTGGGCTGTGCTGGACAGTCCCGAGCTGCAGGACAGCCTGGTCCAGCCCTGACTCGAGGAGCCTGCTCTCACCAGGAGCTGCCTCCTGGCCTTGCCTCTCCCCTTTGCAAGAACCTCTCCTGCAAACACCCTTCAGACAGCTGGGGTTTGCCAGAAAACAATGCAAAAGAAAGTGACCAAAAAAAAGGAGAAACTCCCCCCACAGCCAAGGTCTGTGCAACACCTTGGGGACTCCCATCCAGCATCCATCCAATCCCACACCAGTGTAGGGTCCCCACCATGGGAAGGGATGCTAGATTTACTCCCCATTGCTATTCCTCTTTTTATTCTCTTATTAAACCAGCCATTTTATTAAGCCATCTCTTTTCAGACCTGTCTTACTGAGATCCAGAAGAACACCTCACCATCTCTCTCCCCCTCCTTGCAGAACAGGACCCAGCTGGACTGTAGATGAACGTGTAGCTGCAGCCCTCAGGGGATTCTGTACACACAGAATTCACTGTTCTGCAGGACTGACACAAGTGTTTCTACTTCAACACCTTCTCATTGTGTTTATATTTAATTGACCAGTGAAGTAATTACTTCCTCCAGAAAGAAATCAATTTAGTTTTCTATATTTTCCTTACTTTCTTTTGTTGCAGCTGGTGCAATACAGATGGCCAATGTTGTTTCTAATTCTTCCTGTTCAGTTCCTCAGGTCTACAAAAAAGGTATTTCTTGTCCAGATTGCAGTTCCTGTTTCCCATGTTACATGCCCCATCAGTTAGTTGTGTTTCTGCTGCCTACTTCTCCGTGTTATTGGACTGAGGAAATATTTTTCCCACATTGGTTCCTGTTCAGTATTAATAGCCTGTTTCCAAAGGAAATGTTTAAAATCCAAAAGCAGTACTCTATGCAAGCTTATCTTCTCATAAATATCACATAATTATTAGCAACATATGGTATTGTTTTCAGTAAGTACCTTCCTTCCTTTGTCCATCCCTCACAAGCCTGGAAACATTTCTGGTGTCCCCAGCCCGAGTAATCCACAACACAAATGCTGCACAATTCTTTTTTAACTCTAATGTTTTCACAAGGGCATACCTTACTATGTTTTATAAACCTACTTTATTTTATTACATGAATTCATATAAAAACTATAAACCAGGTTTTATATCACTTTCAGCTTTTGACCATTCATCAGTTTTCCATGATAAAGCCACAGCGAAATCAATATCCTTGTAAAGCCGAGCTGTCAAAAGTTACTAGACTATTTCCAAAGGCAATTCCAATGAGACAGACTACCAGATGTTTTCAATATATTTTATACAAGATTGCATGATAATTTTAGTGGGACCGAAGGAAACAATACAACAGGTAGCGTTTGGAGGTTTGACATTTTAAATGGCGAGCCCAATTGATTTTTACAAGATACCAGAGACAAAAATGCCACTTCTGGAAAATTTATACCCAAACATTCATCCACAGAACTTAAGAGCAATTGTGTTGTCAAGCAGCAAGGAAAGGAGATAGCCTTTAGCAACAAAGTCACATAAAAATGTTCACTGTACCTATATGTGTATGAGCATGTCTGTGCTTATACATAAATATATTTAATATATACACATGTATAGATGTATGGAAACATAGCCACTTCACTGTATTAATTTTGCCCTTCTGCTGATTTACAGTTTTATTTCTTATAGAAGACTGCCAATTATGATTCAAATTCCCCTTATAATTAATTCAAAATTTTATTAAATCCAGCTTTTATAACTTTAAATATAATAATGCCAGCCAAGCCAGGGCAAAGAATATGTCTAGTCATTAATTCTACTTGTATCATTTCTCATTCCTCAAAAAAATGGCAATAAAAGGATCCCTCCTTAGAAATCAGCCTAGCCATGGCCATACTCATCTCCATAATAGCACAATTTCCAATTCACGCCTCATTTTCATTAATGTTTCTAGCCATAAATTTTTAAGCATATGATAAAAAATTTCTGAAGCGGCATAAAACTAACATGAAGAGGGAGTTCATTAGTATGTGACCCTAATTAGAAATTCCATATTAACTTCCCATTTCTACTTGTGCATATCCAAAAGCAGCAGGCCTAATATGCTGTGTACCAGTTGTACATTTGTTTTAAGAGCTCTTTCTCCCCTCCCTCACTCATTTTTATTTTTGCACAATTTCTGTGTTTCCCCTGCTATTGAATAAGTCAACAGACAACTGTATCACAGCAGCACCTTTTGTGTCACAAATTATCCTGGAGAATTGTAAGAAGCTACCAGCCCAATGCTTTATTAATGATACCAGATCATAAAAAGAAAGGGGAAATTGCTGACTCCAACTCTTTTCTAATGTTGGGTGATAAAAATGCTACTTCAGGATTCAGAAGGTTAAGTTCTAATGTGTATTTTGAATAGAGTATGCTGAAATAATTGCCTCATAAAGCAATGCATTGACCAGCCTGCTAATGGCTGTATAGTGCAAAACTCAGCAAAGAGTGCCAAGCTTACTGGAAAAAATGCTGTGGCACTACTTTTGTAGCTTTCCATATTAAGTTAACTTTACCCTTTTCCACTTTTTTTGTTTTTAATCCTGCCAAAAGAAAACCCTCCCACCTAAACCATTACTGACTCCTTTCTGCTATGTGAGGAGCAAATATATTAAAATGCAAATCCCAAAAAGCAAACACCCAAGCAAACCTGAACACAACAGTAAGAAATCACAATCACATTTCACTCATGTGAACCCAATCACTAATTTATTTTTTTGGTTTTCTGCTTGTTTCACTTTGATATCAAGCCAGTAGCCAAACTGAAAGCAAAGCAATAATTTCATTTTAAGATATGGGTGGGTTTCCAGCTTACAAACCTTTCATTAACAAAAATCTGTCTGATAAAGCAGAGCCCTTCCTGACAGTGCACACTCTTAGGCATCAAAACAGCAGAGAAGTGCTTCAAGCCTGTCCCTGTTTATAAAATACCCAAGCACAATTAAATACATCACAAAGAGGTCAATAGACATGTAGAAGCACACAATACTCCGCATGCTGTAGCCAGAATTCAGAAAAAAAATTACATAAAAACCTCCATTCAGGTACCACCAAAACCTCAGAGCTGGGTTTACAGCAGGCCAAGAAGGCTCCACAGCTGTGGAGTGGAGACCAAGGTGAGTGGGCTGCAGAGGGAGATACCCAAAGCACACCAGAGTGAAGGAGAAAATAAAAGAATGAGACGAGTGTAAGTTAATATTAGGTAATTATCTCTTGCAATTATCATCATTTGAGAGATCTAAGGTGTCTTCATCCCTGGGTTATGAGTAAATAAAAAAAAAAAAAATTATACATCTGTTTACATCTGCACTCTTATGGTAAATGTTTTTATCCAGTGACCATTTTATCAGCAGTGAAGCTTCAAGCACACAGCTCCCATGTTTTCAGCTTCCAACTCTCCTGCAGCCCAGCAATGGCATGCGAATGGATTTGGTTTAGTCACTTTGGCTGTAATTCATGAGACATGCAGTGCCCAGAGAACACCACGGCTTCCCAGACACCTCATTCCCCTCCCAGTGACCTGCACAGCACTGCCACCATCTCCCAACCTTTTCCTGGGTCACAGCCCTGCTTTAATAGAGGCCACTTGGCACTCAGGTGAAAAAAGCTGTAATGCCATACAGGATACCCAGAGCTTACATTCTGATGCCAAGAAACGAGGCAATTTTAGGAGAAGCTCTCAGTGTTAGCATTTACTGTCCCACAAAGGGCTAATAAAACCTAAATTATCGTTTTTGTACTGATTAAAATATAAAGCCATAACCCACACATTTTAACTCTTTCTCCCTGAACTGGGTAGAGGAACCTTCAAGGTACACTCAAGTGTTTTGGTTTTGACTATTTTCTTTACATCTGCTTGTTTGAGTTTTGTTTTGTTGGGTTTTTTTTTTAATGTACCTGAATTCAGCGAGTTATCAGTAATTCGGATTTGAGAAAGAACAGATAAAAGCACATCAGCAAGTTCAGTGATAAAACTCCTTTTGATTTCAAAGTCATTTGTGTTAACAGTCAGATACAATGTTGATAACTACTACAAATATCTAAGAACTTCACACAAAATATATTCTGAGCTTGGATGTGTTGGGGTATCAATACAGAGAGAGGTAAGATGATTATCAGAGTGGAATAAAAACTTTCTTAGGCTCCATATTAGTCAAAAAAATCCCAAACTATAAAGTGCAATGAAAAATTTCACTGAACAATAATATACACCACTAATAATATACACCAACAGCAGTGCACAGAAATAAACCTACAGTGAAGGTGCTAAGTTTTGAAAAGTCCTTGGTTTTGTCTCGATTGACAGATGTGCAATTTTAAAATACAAATCATTCATGGAAAAAACAGTGACATCTCTCTACATTATAAAAACTAATGGATCAGAACACTGATTACTGGAAGAATAAATCAGCTTTTGAGATCTTAAGATGTCATAAACTAAGCATCACACACTGTGGATATGAGATGTATTACCAGAACCATTTGATTGAGTTATTGTTAGTTTTGCAATCAGTCTTTTTGACCTTTTTTTTAACCTATTATCACTAGTGAACAAATATATGAAAAGCCCTTTGATTGCACTATGTATCAATAATTTCATATTTTTAAAAAAAGTTTATTGCAAATAGCAATTAAAGATTCAGCTTTATTTTTACAAGTGCACCTATACCTTCCTTTAATGAAACACAAACAGAATAAAAGCAAACCAGAACGGCCTTTCCAGACTGCTGCCTTATATGAAAATTCACAGGCACCTAAAATTCCTGATTCATTTTAAAGGTAAAAATGGAAATTATTTTCAGTATTTCTATCCTCCCCCCACTCCTCCACACACATACATACAGTTTTCCCCCTGGGAAATAGTAAGAAAGGACTATTAGTTATTACTATAAGTAGTAGTCAAAATCCTGTCAAAAGGCAATTTTGATAGATTGGTATTTGAATAAAAATAAGACAGGCATTGTATTTATATGACAAGTATAGATGGGAGATTAAATGATATTATGAAACTTAGGAATAAATTTTAAAAATTATCTCTGTTTGGATCAAGCACATTAAGAGGAGACAAGCCAAAGTTAGCTCCAATTCACATAACTTAGCAACGACCTGACCCACTTGAAATTTCTTTTCTAAGACTTGGCTGACTTAGCCAAAGCTAAGGCACACATCTTAATATAATGGGCCAGAACATCAATCAAGGCTTATTTTTACTCCTTTACTGCTATTCTGAGTTCTTTTAGAAACTTATTTCGATGTAGTTATTCAAATACATGTTTCCATTGAACTCTGCTACTTTTACTCATTTTCTACAAAAACAATGGGAAAAGGATAAGCAAGAGAAACTGTGGCATTTAGAAAAGGGCTACAATTTGGGACTAATATTTGCCTTTATTATATTTACAACAAATGGCATCTCTATTCCAGCCTAACATTTCTTTATGCACATACCTCTGACTCTTCAATCACAGGCTTTCAGCAGAGCTCAAATAAACAAAGTATCAAGTAAAAAAGCAGCCAGAGAGATGGAACCAGGTGGATTTGAATGTGAACCTGACACCTCCAGCTGGCTGCCTTGATCACCTCAGCTGCTCTGGGCATTTTCTTAGCCCTGTGTTTGAGCCCTTTAGCTTTCAATCACAAAATTCAACATATGAAAAGCATTCCAGCCATATGAAGATGGGTAAGAAACTCATTTGAGTTATCAGAGTGAAGGTTTAACTCCAGTGAATACTGCACTACATTGATTAAGTCAAATCATGTCCAGGAAGGAATCTTTAGGGATGTTTCCAAGAAGGTATTTCAGTTTACCCTACACAAAGAATTCTCAGCTACTGGTTGCATTTTGGTCTCAAGAATCACAGCCCCACACAATAAGCCAGGCTGGAAGGGGCCTCAAGAGATTTCGAGCAGAAACTCCTGATTAAAGTACAGTGATCTGTGAGACCACACCATTGGGTTGGATGCAGATGCTCTTTAGAAACCTCCAAGAGCAGAGATCACACAGCTGCCTCTCCAAGCAACCTGTTCTAAAGCTTAAATAACTCCCAGGGAAAAACTTTTCCAGTTGGAACCTACCTTGTTTTAACTTGCATTTCTCCTCCTCTTGCCACGACACCTCTGTGGAGAGACAGGCTCTGTCTTCTCCATCTCCTCACAGGCACTCAGGGGCTGCTCCTTACTCTGCCCAGACTCTGCTCTCCAAGCTGAACAAGCCCTGTTCCTTTGGGGTCTCCTCCCAGGTTGTGCATTCCTGACCATCCTGAGGGACCCCCTGCACCAGCTGTTACCTGTTTTTATAGTTCTGAGGGGCTAAAAACCAGAGACACAGTGAGTGCTGACCAGGGGGATTATCATTCCCAATATCCTTTAATGCAAAGCACCTGTGCTGCCAGGTGCCAACGCTTTGCCCAACTCCAACCTGCTTTAATTGTCCCCACTCCACCCTGCTTTAATTGGCCCACCTGTTTTTCCCTGTGGGCACAAAGGATGGTGCCAGGGCAATCTCTCAAAAGAGGCTGCTCAAAGTGGAGGAACTTGAGGGCCCAGGCTGCTTTGCCAGCAGAATGGCTGACCTGGGAGAGAGACTTTAAACTAGGAAAGGGCAGGAGGAGAGGTACCATCAGCCCTGTGGAGGGGGTGATGGGCAAAGGGAACACAAAATCAATTGAGAAAGGCTTACATGGAGTCACCTCAAGCATGTCCATGAAAAAGCAAGGAGGTGCCTACAAAGCAAAATTATGGAGAATGTAGTAAGGCACAAGAGATCCAGGAGGGTCCTGGATGTGGAGGGCATTGATGAACAAATCCCTGCTGACGCCTGGGTGAGGGGTAGAGAGCACCCTCAGCAAGGGCGCTGGTGACCCAAAACTGGAAAGAGTGGCTGATACGCCAGAGGATCATGCTGGCACCCAGAGATTCCAGAAATCCACTGATTTCTTTACTGTGAGGGCGACTGAGCACAGGAGCAGTCTGCCCAGACTGTAAAGAGCAGCCTACTCCAGGATAAACCTGCTTGAGCAGGGGAGGTGGAGACATTTAACACCAATCCTAAATTTTGGCCCAGAAATACTCTGCTTTTTTCCTGATTTTCCATAAAAATGCCACATACAAAATGCAGCCATACAATTGTGTTGTAGATGTAGTGTGTTCTAACTCAGCTGTTTGTTTCTAAGTTATTTTTGTTGAATGCAAAACTTAAACCAGGGCAATGCAGAGAAGATTGCTGGGAGTTTCTATTTTTTTTTTCCCCTATATTTTTCCTGCATTTATTTGTCTATATTCCTTGCATAACCTACTGTGGAGTGAGATTAACAGACCAAGACAGGTTATAGTTGGTGTCCATAATATTATGAATTCTATTCCTACCAACTCTTGATTGTGTTGAGTCTTGACTTCATCTCACTGGTGTGTATTCCACTGAATTTGGTTCTGGAAATCTGAAGAATAGTGGAATCATTTCACACTTTTGCTTTCAAGAATAACAGTCTCAAACACAATGCAAGTCACACAGGTACAGAGGCCCAAAAAGAAATTATTTATGCTTTTCCTAGTGGCTGTATATATATATATATACACACCCCTATATATATTTATAAGAACGTCGTTTGTAATCTACTTCTCTCATATGGTACATGACTATTGTAGCATTGTGTGAGGAGAAAAGCTAAAAAATAGCTGTATAGCAAGAAAAGGAGGGAAAAGAAAACTCATGTCAAGCCACTGCAACTTGAGAGAAAAGTTGAGTTCCCTTTCTCTAAGAGAACCATTCTTATTGACTTGACCTGATAAGAACCTGAACATTCCTAACTCCCAGTCATGCAAACAAATCATGGCTCTAACCTGGCATAAAGCTGAAAGCTTCATTCTGTGTCAGTTCCTTTGAGTTATTTATAGCTAAAAGAAACAGGCTCAACTGAAAGCTATATTTAGGAAAAGCTGGAAATTTTAAAAATAGGACCCAGACATGAATTTGCAGTGCCATTAAGCTGCTAGTTCAGAGTGTCTGTGTGACATACTGACAACTTTTTTCTGGTTGGATATTTATCTTTTGCCTTGTCCCTCCTCACACTTTTTTTTCTTTCTTTTTTTTTTATTTTATTTTTTTTTTTAACATACATCTTTCTCTATTGCTTCCTCACTAGCACTGATAGCTGCAGCTAGTTCATAAATTCCACTGCTGCCTGCTGCCATGGGATGTGGTCATGCAGAAAATATTTCATAGGGGAAAGTGTTAGCTAGCTAGAGGCAGTATTGTCGATCATTACTGGGAACTGCAGCTACTGGGATGTGACTGTGTATTCATTTCATGCATTATAACACCTAATGTACATGACAAAATGTTGAATATTAAGTTAATTCACAAACTAGAGTAGCTGGTGTTGCTGGAGCTGTACAGAAAATACGTGTTATTATTCCTTCTCCTTTTCTGGTGCTTTCTAGCAACTGGAAAATGGTTTGGTTTCAAAATTGCTTAATTTCACCATTTATTTTGCCTTGATTTAGTTCATTAAAGTTTGAGCAATGCTTTGATGGCCTTTGCTGGAAGCTGCCATGCAATTTTACTGTTGTCTTGTTATGCTCCTGCCCCTGTAGAGATTCATGATGACAAAATCTGCCCTTAACTGTTCTGTACAGAGGAAAAATTTTAATATCTTACGAGTTAATTTAATGGACCCCATTCAGACCCAAATAACAAAAATAAAAATAATGTCTACCAATTATTATTATTTTTATTATTAACACCAGGAACAAAATGGTTAAAAGCTAAGAAATATATGAGGCAGATCATGCATTTGTACAGAAAATTCCTATTCTAGGAATTTGAACATCCCCACAAACCCAGCCAGGCTAATTACCCACTTCAAAGGGGACAATGCAGTATGGAGCACACAGAGGAGTTGCCTACCTCACAAGAATTCTTTTTTTCAAAGTTCCTCATTCCAAATCAGGAGCAAACAGGTTACCTTGGCCTTAGACAACCCTGCAATAAAACTGAGCAGGAGGAACCTACTACCAGAGGAAAGAAATTAAATTCTTTTCTCCTGCCACGGTTTCCACAAGAGCACAGATGTTTCTCTTGAGTGGTGAGGAAATGCAACAAGTAACCCACACAGCCTTTTCCAGATCAAGGTGTCATCACTCTGTACCCCCAGAACAGAATCTTCAAGCAGAGGATGACGAGAGAGAAGGAAACCAGGTTTCCATGAACCAATTCACCAGCTCCTGTGCAGCCACAGGAACATCGAGGTTATTCCTTCTTCATTCCATACCAATGCCTGTAGCACTGAGAAACAAAGATAAAAACAAACAAAAATACTCTGAAGAAAGAAGTTGGGTTTTTTTTTAACTCCCTGTTTTGAGTAAGAATATTGCCGGGTGACAGCTGTTGAACTTATGTGATGTGCATTAGGGATGTGATGAGTGAAATTATATACCAAGTTTGCTATTTGCCCCATTTAGATCCACCTTCTGTTACCATTCAAGTAATCCACTCACTGGTGTGAGTTACAACAGCAACTTCCTACTATCACCTGAGAGTTCCACAGTTCTCCCCAGAGGAAACCAATAGATTTAAAAAAAAAATTGATATACAAACTGCATTTTGGAACATTTCATCCACCAGTGAAAGAAATGTCTCATGGGGGAAACAGGGCAGAGCACATCACTGAACATCATCTGACAAAACAAAGTGAAGATCTTTGAAATGGATCCCATTGACTTCTTACACATCCTAAAGGTCACATATGTTAAAAAGCAGGTTATTTTAAATATATGACAGTTCTTCCAGTGTCACATGACAATAATAACAACCAGCCAAGGCCTCGCTACAAATCATTATACAAAGTTTAAAATGAAGACAAGAACGAAGATTGCTTGGGCAATCTCAGCCTCCTGAGAATATGACTCTGTGGCATGAACACCTCAGTTATGGGCTACAGCTGTTTTCCCCCCCTCGGGAGTGAACCTCCACTGATCTTAGCATGGTGCTCATTTTAATCTGGAAAATATAATATGGTTTTCAGGGTAGGTCTTGATTTTAAAAGCACAGAAGTAAAACTGTTGTGACAGACTGCATGTTGTTGTTTACCATCAATGTTACTTTGAAAAGAGCCGTGGGATGAGGTGGAAATGCCCTGTAGAAAAGGAGAGTGGCCCTTCCTTTGGGAATTACCAGGAGTGCTCACTGGGGAGGTTCAGCATGGCCAGCACGAGGAGACAGAGGGGAACTGGCTGCTCAGAGCCAGGAAAAACACAGGGATGAGCAGGGGGCAGCCAGAAGGGGCTCTGAGAACAGGGAACCTCTCAGGGGCTAAAGGGAACTTGGCAGAGCTCATTACAACTTGCAAAGCCACCAGCTGGAATCAGATCTAGGTAAGAATCTGCCTCCACAGACACAGCACGCAGGAGAGGAGTTGCAGATAAATCCCTTCTATTTATTACTTATTTGCTTCTGAATGTCTTCTGTTCAAAACCCTGAGTATTCTGGGTTTAATTCTAATATAACCTGTCATTTAAAATATGCAAAAAGCCTTTTAGCTTTCTTTGGGGAGTGCTCTATAAAGAGGAGGTCTATTTAAATCCACTTAAAAGATCCAGCTGACTCAGGGTCTCATTATGTAAGTGTGTGATCATATTACTGACAACCAAAAAAGAGCAAAATAGAATAGGAAAACATGGGCCTGTCATCATTTGTTGGAACACTGAGGACTAATGCAGTATCAGAACAGATTAATTAATTCTCAAGTAAACAGGACAATTTTCAATCTAATACACAGATTGTATCTTCAAACACCAAACACTCTTAAGATTTTGGTGAATGGACCAAAACGAGAATCCTGCTTTGCTCTTTCCAACAAAACCTAGCAAAATCCCTCGAAAGAGTGACCTGCACACCAGAAGCCTGAAACTGCATCACCCTGCTGGAGAAACCCCTTTGGCTACAGAAGAAGGAAATTTCACCCTGCCCCAGGGTAGAAAACATACAGCAAAAGTCTGCTGCCACTGTCCCATAAACCATATTGAAATGCCATTGAGAAAATCTTGACTTTCATATATCTACTATTGCTACCAGGCTTTGGAAAAAGAAAAATACATCTTGCAACACAGCACCAACATTTTTGAAAGGGTTAATCTTTCTGACTCCGTGCCAGTTTTATATGCCAGTCTAGGACAGGATTTTCCAACTTTACATGTGTATTTCTCTCTGAGAGTTGTCACCACCAAATTAAAAGTTTCAATGTAATTCATATTATTGTTATATAGTATGTTACATTTCAGTTAAATGCAAGGCTAACTTTGTCCTTTGGGCAAATACCTCGTTCCCTACTAATTTAGGCTGTCTCCTGAAAGAAGTACTTCACCCTTTGGAATCCAGGGGAGGCATTTGGGCTGACTGGACTGGGATGGAGTTACCTGTGCAGGTGGGACAGCTCAGCCTGGCTGCACAGAGGCTTCCTGGGCTCCAAGGATACAAGTGCCACAGGTGTGAAAGGAAAGGCTCGATGCAATCAGCCACTGCCTCCCTGACAAACAGCTCCCACCTTGCTCCTGCACTTCCCTACCTGCCCCATTCACTCTGGAACATCCTGCAGCTGGAAGCAGAAACGTCTGCAGCCAGACAAAATCCATCCCGAGCAGGAAGTGTCTGTCTTCAAACCTCTAAAAAGCCCCTCAACGTTCTCCTGAATAGTTTAGTGAAACTTTTTGTTGTTTTTTTTCTGGTTCCAGAAAATAGAGAGAAGAAATACATTCTTGCTTACTTACAAAATAACTTTTAAGGCCAAAAATGGGAGTTGGAAATCCAAGTCACAGAACTCTTTTTAAGCTGAAACACGTAGCAAAAGTTCCTGCCACTGCACTCCCAACTGTCTTGCAATTCATATTATGACTGGCATAAAGGACATTTGCTATAAAAATGATCATTGAAAGCTAAGAACACTAATGGGGTAGAGATTTTAACTGCTTGACTAAGCTGAATTTCTGTGGAACAATAGTAATTTGGAGGCTCAGTACGGTGCCTTCTTCTGAGAAATCCCAGAGCCAGAAGGATTCTTTTCCAGCACTTTTCAAGATAGTGGAGCAGGAACTCCCACACCTCACACTTCCCTGGGGATAGGAATTATTCTCTTCCCCTTAATAGACTGAAAAACATAGAATATGAAATATGTCTCCAAAAACTTACTTGTAAATGTTATTTATGCCCATTTGCAAATTCAAGCAACACTGAAGTTGAAATAGGAAAATATTGCCAAGTTAACAAATGTTTGGTACATATAATATTTAGTACCTCCTATTAAACAAATGGGACTTTTTCAACCAATATTCTTATATATTTATATATGTATAGGCATATGGAGACAAGGAGTAACTTTTTTTTTAAATCTAGGTTAGGACAACAAGAGCCTGAACTTTTCATATTGGAATTAAAGCACTCTGAGTAAATCCTTTGAACACAATAGTATAGCCACAGGAAGTCCCCTGAAACAATAATTTGTAACTATTTTTCTCTGCACTTCATTAATAATGAATAGTTAAAAAGAAAAACAACCCAGGGTATCACATTTTTTTACATGCACTGGTTATGCAAGCAGGCTACAAGATCCTTTTGAGGGAAAAATGTATTATTTTGACACCTTGCAGTCATTCTCCATCACAGCTGGATTTTTAAGCCTTGTAGGAAAAAAACCCAAAACATAACATGTTTTGCAAGTAAGTAAAACAGTTTATGAAACTGTTTGGAATACAAAACCATTATTCTTTTAATCTAACATCATAAAAATGTTTCCTCTTACAAGTAACAAGCTATTTATTTTTTCTTTTATTTTATAAACTTCTACTCAGAACACTTACCCACAACCTGCCAAAGTAATTTAGTATGTTTCTATAAATAATGATGAGTGACTTAATTTTTTAAAAATACTGTAAAAGAGAAACTGTCTCACCCACACTAAATTCCCAAATGTGAAAAACAATTTGCCTGAAAATCTGTACTTTTCTCTTTTTTTTAAAATGGAAAAACCTGGGGAACAAGGTCATTAGAAAGTGAATATAAAACTATTAGATATATTTGCCTTACACTTCACGTGTTCCAAGCAGGTAATTTGGATAATCTTTCAATAATTACAATGCACTGCTACCAAAAGAGTTTCTAATAACTACATCCCATTAGCTATTTTAAAGAATATACCAGGCTGAAGGATAAAATGTAATAGCACAACAGACAACACAAAAATCCCAGAAGGTTAATACAGGAAAGAAGGATATTAGGAATGCCATTTTCCTTGGTGGGAACCAGCCACCATGCTGAGTCTCACCCTACTGCTTCCTGTGAAAACTCTGTTAGTGGATGTGGCTCTAATTTCATTTCCAGAGTCAGGGTAAGACACACAAAGACCATGACTGAACAGCATTTGCTTAATGTCTGGAGTTTTCCTTGGACAACTCCTTCCAAAATACCACATGTTAAATTATAAAATCTGATGAGATCAGTCGGCCAAGTAATGATTGAGAATTTTGGAAAGCTGGAACCCAAACATCTTTTTTTTTTTTTTTTCCCCCCCTAGTACTTGGTAAGGATGTGCTGTCTAAACAAACCCTGTGTGTGTGGATCCTTCCATCAGTGCTGTCCATTCCAGCTGCAAAACCCCCTGGTTACACCAAATCCTGGTGGTGCCAAAGTGCTGATTCCACTCAGTCCAAGAGATCCACGGAATGATCCCATCAGGGCTAAAAGCAAGGCTCTGTCCCAGGAATTTCTGCCATATCTAGGACTTAGAGCTAATGTCAAATCTTAAATTTCCCCTCAGGAATTACACACAGGTCCACACACTCTGGGATGTCATTGGAAAGCCAGGCTGTGACCCAGTCACCAGACCCACCCCCAACACTCAGCCTCAAATTATGTGCTGGAGTTCTTAAAGAAATTCAGTCTTCTGTATGTCCCTTATTTGCCATCATCCCTTGCCCTGGTGACGTTGGGAAAACAGCTGAAATTCTCAGCTGGGAAATAACCTTGGTGTGAGTAAGGTATATGTGTGGTTATGTAGTTTCATAATAGAATATCTACACTTGCATTTTCCAAAGTAACTGCAAAAAAATCCTCCAGATACACACGGGATTCACACGTTTGCAATGTGCTAAAATGAAATTTAATCTAAATTAAAAAAAAAACCCATACAATGGAGACAGATTTGCATGGTATTCATTTCATGTGTAGTTATAACTAACTGAAGACTAGCTATTGCTTTTTATGCATTTATTTTAAAATGATGAATGAAGCAAGATTTACTGTACCTGAGACATACAAATGGCACAGCATGTTTAAAGAATAAATTGCTTCAAGTTTCCTCAGCAATGAAGCGGCCAGATAAGTTATTTTTATGCATCCAGTTGGCAGAATGAGTTGAAACATTATTTTGCACACTGTGAGTGCATCTTACTATCCTCTTTAGTAGTGGGATAATTGTTAATTGTGAGAGTGGGAAATGCCTTAGCAGGTGTATAGAAAAGCAGAGCAGAAGGGAGAAATAATGAAGGAGAGCATGGTGCCTTGGAAAGGACAAGGAGAAAACCTGCTAACACTGAGAACTGATGAGACACTACACCACAAAATAACAACAATGATCCTCAGGAAGTGGGGTCGTTATTGACTGATCCTTGACCAGACTTGATTCTGGTTGGCTTTTAATGCGAGCATTAAAATGATGTGAAGACATAATTTTTAACTGTATTTCGATTTTTCTCTTTTTTTTCCCTTTAAGTTATGTAACTTTAAAAAGTGTTTTCAGTGTTTACAGACCTAGTTATAAAAATGTAGATCACTGGGAATTTTGAACAAACACTGGCAAAAATAATAAGCAAAGAAATTAGACCAATAGCTTTGAAAGACCAATTTGTTACAATTTCCCTTATATAAATGATAAAAATATTTTAAAATACAGTTTTGGAAATAGTACATCTGAGCCTGGTGTGGTCTGCAGTGCACAGCAGAACTTAGCCAGGTGGGAGATACTGAGAATAGTGAGAACAAATCAGAGGAGCTGGCTCGTGTGCTATTTCCTTCCACATGAGCCTTTTTTTTTAATTTCACATCCTCAGTACCAAGATTTATCCTCCTGCTCAGCCTTTGCTCTCCCAGCCTACCACACTTCTTTCCTATACTCAATTTACTGATTCTCACTTCACTTGCATGAATGCAACATCATTAACTCCACCTGACACACCTCTAACTTATAACAACACTTAAATAACTTAGAATCAATCCCATTATCTCCATCACTCAGGAAATGGAGAAGGAAGGTGAGCCTACTCTAATGAACCTCAGTGTTAAATGGACTCGTGTGACAAAAAGCATAATTTAATTGTCAAACCAGAAATGTGTCCAGTTTCAGATTTAGTACTTCTATTCCTTCAGCTGGCCATTTCCTACAGCAGATAGCAGCAGAATCTGACCACCAGAACAGAATCTGACCACCAGCTCTGCCACCAGCTGACTGCCACAGCCTGTACCACCATCCACACACTTTAAAAACCCAGCAAGCCCTTCACGAGCATTCTGTTAATGATGGAAACCTACTTTATCTTTCTCTATTGTGCAGCTGTAACATTACAAACCCTCTGTACATCCCAGAGCTGCATCATCAGTCACACCATGGCTGAGGGTGGAAGGGACCTCTGCAAGTGTCCTGGCCCAGCCCCAGGGCTCCAGCAGGGACACCCAGAGCTGCCTGACCAGGACAGTGTCCACATGGAAACAAATTATTCCCCAAATGGGAGAGCTGGCTGCACGAGAACAGCAAGAATTCTTGCAAAACTCAGATTCAGTTTTGCCACTTCACAAACACCATCCAGTTGCACTTCGTGAAGATAATTATACTGTCCCTGGAGAGCATGGTTCAAGGTTGACACTGATGTATGAAGTGACTCTGGAGAGTGTTGGAAGCTGCAGAGTGCGAAGGCTCCTGCTGTCTTTTAGTTACACAAATCTCATCACCGGGGTGGAAAGCTTCTCTGTTTTCACCATGATTAATAAAGACAAACTTGTTCCCTCGCATCTTTTACTGAGTATACATCAAAGGCCCGGTATGAAAGGACGCTGATTTATAGCTAAAAGGTGCACCAAAACAACAAAAAAAGAAAAAGTCTCTTGGCATATTCAAGTAGAGAATCAGAATAGTGAGCAGAATTCCTCACATTTCAGTGAGTAAAAAGAAAAACTATGTGGTGGATTTTGAAATCTTTCCCAGATTATAAAGGACTCTTTCTACTGAACAGTTTCTACTGAGTTTAATATTCAAGTTCAAACACCTCACATGCTTCTTACAGTCAATGAAGTGCTACCAACAAAACTGTACTGAACTTAATTTTGCTTTTATACTGCAGTTCAGGTACACTATGATTTGGCTCAGGTTCTTTCAGATTTCTCTAATCTAATTAAAAACTGATCTCTGAACTGATTCAAACACGGCAAAGTGACGGTTGTGCTCTGTCATAATGGCATTCAAGGTTACAGTCACATAAATCTTTGGATCAAAGAGCCTAGAAAAAGTTCAAATCCTCTTGCCAAATCAGTAACAAATTTCCAAGAAGACAAGGGAGTTACTTTTCCTGCAGAGAGACACTCTTGCTATGCATATCCATCTATAAACAGCAATTGCTTTGTGTCAAAAGACAAACAGCTGGATAGACAGAATGCTGATGCCATTGAAATTCCTATGTTAAAATTTAACCTTTTTTTTTATTTTTTATTTTTTTTTAGTAATTCTATAATTCTACTCTTCCAGTAAGGCTTCTGAAAACCCCATTATGCATTGACAAAAAACAAGTGAAAGGAAAGCTTTTGTTTGATATATTGCACATTTCCTGGTTCATTTCAGATGCTGCAGCTCACTTGAAACCATAAAGACAAACAAAAACCTTCATTCCTTCAAAGGATGGAAGCAGAACTGTTTTTAGTCATTCTGACAGTAAGTGACACTGGTGCATAATCAATTCCTCACCGGGGTTTGGGCAGACAGGTGAACATTACACAGGTAAAGGTCCTGTGGGCCACTGTCAGGTAGGACAAAAGCTGACAAACCCAAACCTGGGATTTGTTTCTTCTGGCAGGCAGAACACCTGGTCTCTTGCTCAGTCCTCTTGGATATAAACCAGCATTCCTGTGCACATACACAGAACCAGGATGCCATTCTTCCTGCCTACGTCCAGTTTGGGAGGTATTTCAGTTCTGAGGAAAAATAAGAGGAACTAAAGAAATGATTGCCATGGGTCTTGGGCATAAATTGCGTGGTTTACCACATCCATGCATGAGCATCTAGTGAATCTACACGAGTATCCAGGCAGTTCATGTTTGAGTCCCCAGTCAGTTCCCATGTGAGCACACTATTAGCTCTTGCATAACTGCTTAATTAGTTAGCAAACACCTCCCAGGGTCCAGGTGGCCAGTCACAGGTGCAGCTCTGACAGCAAATTCAGAGAGGCACCATGTGCCAGAACCTCTGCCTGCCTGAGCTGCACACAGAGCCTCGGCTCTGGGATGTCCAGAAAGGGAATCATCTCCCAGGGAATGAGGGTGACAGCCTGGGAGATGCTTGAGAAGATTCATGGCAGGAGAAACTGCTGGAAATATGCAAGTGGAGCTGAAGAAGGGGGATTCTTTGCTGAGCTTTTTCAGTTTTGAAACCCAGTTACTCCAAATGAGGGGGAACAGCTGTGGGCTCTGGGTCTCCTCCACTTCAGCTGTTTCCTGACCCTGCTCCAGCCTGTTTCATTAACTCATTCTCTCTCATACTGACACATCTTTCTGATGAAAACTAAAAATAAATGTTTCAGTCCTGCTTCTGGTGTCTCCCACTCCCAGCCAGGTGGACTGTGAGTTAGGATTGCTATGACAGTGGTCAGACACTGCAGCTTTCAGTGTGGCAGTAAACTTTATGCTTTCTGGAAGACAGATACTGCAGCTGTAATGCTACAGATAAATGCTTGATAGGACACAAAACGCTCTAGGAGAAAACAGTTTTCTAGCACAAATTTGAAATTGGTTTTGCTGCATTCCTTCCCTCTACACCAGCATCATGTAAAATGTAACTCTAAAAATTTTAGCCATGGTAAAGAAAAATTCAGTATCTTAGTCACACAGCAAGTGCACACACACACACACATAAATGCTTCCAGTCTTTTTTCACAAAGCACAAGCACAACATAATATATACATTAGTCAGCCAGCACAGGGCTGACTAATGTATATACAACTACAAAATTGTAATTCACAACAATTTCAGAAGGTTTTGGTGTTTCCCCTCTAAAGCTGCACAAACAAAACCTGCAGAGCACCAACAGCTGAGTGTTTCAGAAATGCAATTATGCCCCATGCAGGGACTGCAAACACGCTGCAGCCTCCCATTACAGTGCGTGGACTCTGCAATGTGCTACCAAACACTTAACCACTGCTTGCCCATGTGCTCTTATTGGGAGATCTCTCTAGTGTGCTAATTAGTTCAGAATGTAGCTGCCAAAATAAAATGACATAAAAGAGACTAATGCATCATAAATATCCCACCTGAGTAAAATAAGAAAACATCTGTTAAAGACTTTCAAACATTCATTTAATTATTGGGGTTGGGGGAGGGCGAACTGTAATAGAAAAAAAGGAAAAAGCAAAAAGCCAAAAAAGCAAAAAGGCAAAAAAACAGAGAATAAATGTCTGTTTCTTCCTCTTGAGTTGGGTTAATTCATTGTGATAGATGGCTTCATTTTTTCTATGTAGGAGGTCCAAATATGGGCTTACTTGCACACAGTACTAGAAATTGGGCCTGAGATTTTGGTGAAAAAAAGGAAAAGGGATGCAATTTTCCCCCGATCTTCATCACCCATGCTCATCACAGAGAGTGGACAAAAGTTTCTCACCTCAGCACATCAGGGTAAAAAACCCTGAATCCCAAAAGCTGGCTGTGCTGGCTGCAGTGCCACCACCAAAGGTGTACATCAGTGCTTACTCATCCACCCTGAGAATGGATCCTCCATCCCAAATTGCTGCTCTCTGGAACAGCTTCTCTGCAGGTGGGACCGGGCAGCTTCCACCTTAACAATTAGCAAAATAAACCCTGCACAATTAGCAGGCTCAGGGTCACAACTGGCAAAGCATTCCAGGACCCAGCCAGATGTTGACATCCAATGGGTTCCTGAGGAATTCTAACATTTCTAATTTTCTAAAGGCAGATTGCTTTAAAGTATCTGATAAGCACTTCTGATCTCAAGGGGTTTGCAGCATTTTTGTTTGTTATGGCAGAGCTGCAGCACTGAGGAGGCTGCGGTTTCAAGGTGGCTGAAATGCTCCCTACCAGCAGCAGCCCCAATCTAGGGAAGAACATTCCATTGTTAATGCAAAATAATAAAATATTACAATACAAGTCTTCCTAGATATGTGCTAAGCTGAATTAATGACAAATGTTTTTCTTGTGGCGTGTTCAATCTCTTAAACCTGGTCTCTTTTCTCTCCCTGAAATACCCTCCTCTCATGCAAACACTGATTTGAAGTGAGCCATTTCTATGGAAAAAACACCCTACATTAAAAATTTTGTGGCAGTTTGTTACTCAGACATCCTGAAAATAGTGTATGTTGCAGGCAAAACAGTCCTGACTTGGGGAATTTTCCTTAATTTATTCTCATTTAACACAAAGTAAGTTAAAAAAAGAAGACATACTACAGTTCTACTATACACTAACTGAAAATTAAGAATCATCAGGATCCTACAAGAATCAATGTGTATTTGAGTGCTCTTTCAGAGCACTAAGAATAAAAGCAAACAACATTACACAAGCTTATGTTGTGCACACCCTGCACAGAACTAGTCTGATTGGGTTTGATTTTTACTTTGGCCAGGCTTACAGTTTGTTTTTAAACACTGTTACCTTTTAATTATTTTGTTATCAATACTGGCACGTAGCCCAGAAGATAGGCACTGTTGATATTTTCCCATTTTCTCCATTTACTTTAGGCTGTTGACTAACAGAAGTATGAAAACGTTTCTCTATTAGCCAAAATTCATTACTGCTCTTTAAAAAGAGTTCGATGCACTCGAGGCATAGTGATGCATGCACACACCTACCAATCTGATGGCACATTTTTAAACTTATTAATGGAAACATGACAATTAGCAGAATAACTGTGAAGTTATTAAGGATCAATGGATCCATTTGCTGGGAGGAAATGAGAAAATAATTCCAGTTCTTCTGATAATGCTTTTAAAATTATCATACTCGCATAGGAACGGATTCGTTCACAGCAACAGTTTGGAAGCAATGGGATTTCTGACAAATGCTGTGCTCTGCTGGGTTTTGATTACTAATGGTTACAACTGCTTGCAAAGATGTGCATGCCACCTTCCAAGAGATAAGGGAGAGAAATATGGCATGAGGGGAAAAATCAAGGGTTAGGAATGCTCTTCCCTCTGAAAGCAGAGTTAGTGCTGGGAACAGCTAATTACAAAATTGTCACGACGCACCCGAGCTCCTGGGCTGGCAAAGCCACACAGAGCAGTCCCAGGAGAAATAAAGGCAAGAATTCCTAACAAAGACATGCCTGCAGTGAACAAGCCTGCGAGGAATTGTAAACCCACAAGGAGAGATCCTGAACAAAAGATGCTGCTGCTTTGAGTTTGGGACTGGAGGCAGGTTCTGCCAAAGGTGCTGAAGCTGGGGGATTTCTCATGGTCTAAATAGAGGCTGTGGGATTTCTCGTTGCCTAAATAGAGGCTGTGGGATTTCTCGTTGTCTAAGCAGAGGCTGTGCTGATTCCCACAGTCAGTACCACAGAAAGGGGCCCACCTGGCTCCAGCAGCCCCAGGATTCCCTGGCATTCCCAGGCAGGGACCCTGACAAACGTACCCGTGCTGCAGAGTCCCACTGAGAAAGGACAAATGAGTTTTATTTAGGAAGAAAGGGGATGTGGCTGTAGCTCCCCGAATAGGCAGAACGACAAAGTCCACGCTACTACGAAATGGTCTGAAGTAAGAGAGTTTGATGGAAGATTGAACAACTTTTCTATGTTAATACGCAGAAGCATATTGAATGGCATAAAATGGTTGGTCCCTCGGACACCCACCCCTGGGGTGATTGCTCCAGTTCTGAGACATCCTTTTCTAGATGTTTTTCTGGTTAAAACCAAAACAGTCCTTGAAAAGTGAAGGCAGGTGCAGAAATTTACAAAACTATAACATTGTTTTAAATTCTTTACATGGGAAAGAGAACTTTCACAAAGTGCTGCAAAGGCTAAGGAATTTTCCTGCTTGAAGACTTTTTTCATATCCATAAGGGGATAAGTGAGATTTTTGTTACATTAATCTGGCTAAAGAAAAAAAAAACCAGCTCTTTTGAATTTCTGGGAGTTTTCAAGGCTTAGGACAGTCAGGAGGGACAGCCATCCTTCACAACCCCAAACCATTGCAGATTTCGGGCTCACCAACAGCAGAACACCTTTGAAATTCACATTTTTGGCACCACAGACTGCTGATGGCTTTGTCATCTGTCTCAATAATTATTGTAACAAAGCAGCAAACTCTGTTGGCTAGAGAATACTTTCCCGTAATGTTTTCTCATGTATTGTTTATACTATATATTTTACCATTTGCAGCATTATTAGAGGCCTCAACAATCATTTGGTAGTGTCTGCAACATAATTGAATAGAGTTTTATTATCCCAGTGAGTAGGAATAAATATTTAATTCTTATGTACCACATGACAGAGGGAATTGTTTCAGCCAATAAATCTTTTTGTTATTCTACTTTTGCATATGCACTTTCTGTTGAGACAGAAGTGCTTGCACAAAACCTTCTCAGATACTTCAATGAAAATAAAATATTTGGCAAGTCATCTTTATTTTAAGCTTTGCCTCTTCTTCCCGTATATAAAAGCAACCAATTTTTTTTAGTGTGTTTTATCCTTTTTAAATGAATCCAAGAAAACAGAGACTTAAATCAACAAAAGGAGAGGAGAAAAAGAAGCAATAAAAATAAAGTGGAATAAATACACATCAGTTTAACCCTGTGGTTCCCAAGACTCATATTCCTTTCATTTCCCAGGTAACACTGAGCAAAAGCAGCACCAAAAGGACACTTTCCCCTAAGCCCACGCTTTCATGAAAGCTTCAGTAACACAAAATAATAATAAACCTCAAATCAGACAGGGTTTCAGAACATTAGCAGGGATTTTAACATGCTGAACATAGTGTTATTTGTTGGTGTTTCAACAGAATGTATAATTTGGCAGAAATGGGTTTTTTTTTTTTTTATGCAAAGAAGCAAAAAGTGACCATGAGGGATCCTGTGACTGTTTTTAGCTGCAGGAAGAAAGCAACATTCTGTCTCCAGCGGGCACTTACCTTCAGAAACAAAGTAAGGGCTTGAGAATAGATGAGTTGGGGATTTTGGTTTTTAAGAAATTAAAAAATTCTGTATGTAAACGAAAGGAGAGTAGAGATTTTCTCTCAATATTTAAAAGTAAAAATAACACAGTCTTATAAATGTTATAGAAATCTTAATTTTAGTTTAAAAAAAAATAGAAACAGTAGAAAGTTTTACAAAGTTCTATTAGTTTTAGTCTGTATAAACTGAAGAAATTCACCAGGTCTTTTGATGTGCTAACAACCAGATTTCCTCTGCCAGATGGGGGTATCCAGAGAGACCAAGTCCCTACTGTTATTGTTTATACAACAAATTATTGTTCTCTTGTCCTAGGGAATATGATAGCAGGAGTTCAAGGTAAAGCCTAATCTAGATAGAACTTCTCACAAAATTAACAGCTCTAATTTGTTTATGTTCAAACCCAACATGGAATCAGAATAAGTGCTCTTATAATTCAACTCAGAATTTCACAGCAGTACTTACAGTGTGCTTTTTGACCAGCAGAAAAGATGAGCTGTTTTGCCTGGGTCTGGGCTTTTGGGGGTTTATTTTTTGTTTGTTTTCCTGTTGCTTTTTTTGTTAGTTTTCCCAATCTAGTGAGCAAATGGAATGGATTTACTGGTCTTTTCTCAGAAGGAAGGTAAAAGCACGATGGCCTGCAGATAGACAAGACAAAATGGGGCAGGGTGCTAAAAATCACCAGTCAAACTGAACTGTATTGTATCTTATGATTCTCATTAAAAACTAAAAATATAACAAAACCGCACCGCTGAGACTTAAATATCTGACTAAGGTGTGTAAGAAAACAAAGTTTTACTTCTTTTCCAATGGATTACAAGAAACACAGCATTACAGAAGTAAAGCAGAGAAATACAGAGCTTCTGACAGGATGAACTGTTCCCCAGTGTGATGGGTGCCAGAGCAGTTCTGCCTTCCCCATCAGTTACCTGGGGCTGGAAGGTTCTCTGCACATCAGGGTGTATTTTACACCCCAACTTATTCACTGTGGAGGTGCAAAAAGAACATCTAAAGAACTTCAGTCTTAGGGCTGCAGCTGGGATCCGATCCAAATCAAAAGAATAAAAATCAGCCAATGTAAAACAATTCTTTGGAAGTTTGACTTGGAAATAGCCTGGTTTCCCTTACCCCATCCAGTATCCAGTACCACTAGAGTTAATTTTATGGATTCATCTACGTGTGCAATATTTTTAAAACATGTATTTATTAGTAGTCTCAACAGGCCATCCAAAAAGTGATGGAGCAAGGACTGCAAAACACAGGACCTGAGGAGATTAACCTTCATGAACTAAACAATATCTGAGAGACTTGTACTTTTATATAGGCCATATTAATTTGGGCAGAGAACTTCATTTCACAATGCTGTCAACCCAACAGCACTTTTATGGGCGAGATTCACTCTATATTCACTCTGCAAAATACATCAAGGAGATGGACTGCTTTTGTTTTACTTTAGCAAGGGAAAAAGAGCTGAGCAATAACTGCATTATAACGATTATTAATGTAAGGATAAGAGAGCACCGTGAAGACAAAGGAGTCACATCTCCATCCAATTTGCTGTATGCTAAAACTGCTATCACTTGGTTGAATTAAGTACAGAAACACCAATTTGTACCAGCAGGAACTTGGCCAAAGTTGTCTTTATAGTTTCATATAAACTATATGGTGCCATTCAGTACTTCAGATGGCACTAGGAGCCACTTTGCAAAGTTACTCTCCTTGTACTATGCATCTTTCTTCTAAATAAATGGTCAGTATTTAACAACTGGCTACTTGCACATTACCTCTCACTGTTCCCAAGATAACAAGCTGTAATACTCGTGGGGAAACCCAAGCTCCTGGTTGATTCTAGGATACCACTGTAAAACAGCAACAGGCCATAACAACATTTAAACTGTTGTCTTCTCCACTCCTGTCACCCTGGCACAATATCCATCTCAGTAGGTACTTAAAAAACACATCAAATTCTTTCTACTCACTCTGATATTTACTGAAGTTTTGTTTGGTTTGTTTTTGTTTTTCTCCTGAATGTTCAGCATCATTTTATAGAAAATGCAGACAGACTCTACACTTTACTAAGTTTTCCTTCCCCTTTTCCCACTGGCCATTTTCACAGTACAGGAAGCTATAGGCATCACTTTTCCTTTCTCTCTCTTTAGAAGACTTGATGATATTTAGAAAATTCCTTGTTCTAAATAGTGGCTTTGCTTCTCCGTAAGTGTTCAATAACCTTTCTAACTCTTACAGACAGTTCTGTACTCCCTTCCTTAAGGCTAAAACCAGTAGTGAAACATCATAGTTCGGGCAGCATCTGTGCAGGTTTTGGGTCTGAGGTCACCAACAGTGGCTGAATCATGAGGAAAAAACAGCCTGCTGATCTCATACAGAACACAAGCACTTACTCATCGTTCTCAGTTGTTCTGAGCCTTCTTAAAGTAACCTTTTCAAAACTTTAAGTATTTTTCAAACCTAAAATTCACCTAAAGAGAATACTGAAATCTCCAAGCAATTTTGTTTTTAACTGAAAACTTTTTTGTTCTCCTTCTTCTGTTTCTTTGTATTTATTTACTTTTTTTCTTTCCCCCCACTTTATCAAAATGATCAATCTCACTTGTTACAGCTGCTCTGTAGCATTTGGAATGGACAGGGGTAACACATTTGTGGCAAACATCTAAAGCTCAGCTCTGATCAGTGGAATCAGCTATATGGAAATCGCTTGACACACTTCCTCCACATGTGGGCTAAGACAACTTTAAAACAAGCATTAAAATGTATGAATATGTAACTGGAACAAGTCTGAGAGCCTTCTGATGCTGCATGTCACTGCTCACAGGGCTGACTGAATCACATTTTACTTGTTTGAGAAGCTCCTCCATGATCCTTCCAAGAGGACGACAGGTGTTGGAGCGCAGTGAGTGAAAGAGTTGGAGTCCAAAGGTGAGGATTTAGGCACCAGTGTCGTGTCTGGCTTTTTCTCCCATCACATCTGCACTGCCATTCTGCGTGTTATGAATTTTACTCGAGTCATAACCCAGCCCTGCACCTTTATAGATGTGCATTACCCCAAGGCAGTGGGTACCACCATCGAGTGTCAATGCAGGGCAAAGACAAAGGAGCTGTGATAAAACGCTGCTTGTGAACTAAACAGAGTGACCTGGGGGGGAGGGAGGTGACACAGAACTTCTTTCTCTTTTGTAGCCATGCCTATTTCCTGCTGTAATAATTAGGATAACACAAATAAGTAATTTGCTTGTATCAAATAGTCATTTACCAGAAAAAAAAAAAAGTACTTGTTTACAAGGAGAAATGAAATACACTGAGATATTCTCTATACTTTACACTAGGGATAAGTGACAAAAATGGAATCTGTATGGAGACCAAATTGTTTCATAAGAAAGAGAAATTGAACTGAAATTTGAAAATGAGCATTATTTGAAAACAGAAAAGGAAGCCTAATGAAATAACCTTACACAACTGAATTTGATTCTTTCAAAACCACCAAAAAAGACAGATTGATTCCCATCTATAATTTGGATTTCCTGTAACCGTGCCAGAAGATGTCAAAATCTATTACAGCTGATGTATGCCTCTTATTGTACATTACATTCTAAGATTCAGCTTTACGCGTTTTTTCACAGTACAACAGAATTTTAAAGATGTATCTCTGTGTGTATGTACGCAAATGACAAACTAATGTTAAAACTATTAGTGTCTAGTATTGCAGAAAGGATGAGCTGGGTATCTGAATACCAGGATCAGCAGAGCTCCTGTTTCCTGCATGAGGAGAAGCAACAGGGAGAAAAGCAGAGCCTCTGACTCACTCATTTCTCAGCCTCTCTGTAGGGTCAATAGCTCAGGCATCACCTCGGGTCTGATTTCATTGTATTGATCTGCAAACTTCCCACCTGGTCACAATCTAAACCCAAGCAGTCCAGTGAGACCCAAAGGGCCAGTATGTGCTAAATTTAATCTGGTTTAATTCTTAAGGCAGCAACAGCCACGAGTGATGGCTGAACCCCTAACCAGTCTGAGTCTCCTCAGAACGACCTGCAAGGTGCATCACTTCCCTCACCACTATCCCAGCCTTGCCTTTCTAGCCAAATTCCTTCTGTTGTGTATCCCAAATCCAGCAGAGGCTGTGATTTCTACAAACTGAGCCAGTTCTGCCTACTGGAACCAGTAAAAGTCACAGAAGCAACCAACTCTGACAAGCAGCAAACACAAACAGGCACTAAAATTTGCTTCTCCAAAAGTGCTCCACTCAGGTTACAGTTTCCCACCTCTCCCTGAAGCCTCTCAGTGTTTCACTTTAACCAGCAGTGTTACAGAGAGAATGAACCATTCTTTTCATCATACAGAAAGCATATTTACTCAACAAGTGACATCCTCAACAATGAAACAATCTATCTCTACTTAAAGAACTCTGCTTCAAAAACTGTTCTCTAGCTGCAAATTGCTTCCTTAAAAAATTCATTACTCAAGAAATCAACTTCTCAGTGATATTTTATCAAGCAATTGTAATCCTGGTAACATCATATAACAAAGTATTGTGTGGTCTCAATTTACACACACTTTTTAGGAAGCATTAGAAAAGAAGATTATTATAATTTGAAAAAAAACTAAATGACCTTAGACCTGAACACAGAACTATTATACAAACCAAGACGCACTCAGGGAGTTCAATAAACCATTTACAGTCCTTCAGAACAAACATGACACTTCTATTCATTTTAAGGCTTTATGACAACTTAAAGCTAAATACAAAGCCACCTAACATCCTATTAGTGCTTATTTTAAAAAAAGCAAACAAAAGAAAAAAACAGCCCAACAACCAAAATCATCAAGTGCCTCATAATGCCTTCAGTGTTTCTTTTACCTCCATTTCTCAACAGCCAAATTCAGAACAATGCAAGGGATGGGTTGATGCACAAGGACACTTCACAGTATCAGCTGAAATCTGACAGTGTGAGATGCTACTGTGATTTACAAACTGTTATTAAACTGCTACAGATTTATAAACTGCCCAGAAGCTCTGAGAATTGTAAACTCTGGTGCAGTATATAAACATTATCTATATGATGGTTTACATAAGGACATCACAAATATTTCAAAAGCTCTTTCATCCAGCACTGCTTATATTTATATCCAGCTCTCCAGCTCAAGGTAAACTCTATCAGTTTAACAAAAAAGGTGGCAGTGCATTTAAAGGGTGTTACCAAGGTAAATTAGGAAAAAGCATTAATTTCCAGGACCTTCCAGCATAACTTCGCTGCATTACAAAGCAGAACCCATGTGTAAAACCTTGTTTTTAACTAAATCCCAATTTCTTAGGTCAGCAGACACCATTAGATAATCCCCCATTTGATCTCTCCTACACCAAAGAAATGCAGATATCCTTCTTTTCTTTATTATTCATTTACTTGACTGTCAAATCCTCTCCAGCCTGTTTTCACCTCCTGATTCTGCAGTGACTGGGCTGCAACAGCAGCAGGATTTCTGTTTGTCACTGACTCCAGGGTTTGTCTGATCAACTCCAGCACTGACAGAAAGCTGCAGGTAACAAAAACACCCTGGGAATCACTCTTCTCATAGGGCTTCAGCTAAATTTCTACAGCAAGAAACAAACTGCACAGCACAATTACTCAAATTTATCTCACAGTTTTGCTTCACACGGCAAAAGCCAAACTAAATTCAGATTTACTTCAAAAATATCGAAATTATTCAAAATTTGGCATTGTCACCTCAGCTTTTATTCATATGTACAAAAAGAAAAAAATAATCTCCCTCAGAAAGTTACTGCCTTGCTCTCTCCATGATGCACACACTGTACATTTCCTGGTGGGAAGGGAAAACTTGAAAAAAAAGCAGCACAGAAGGTTTGGAAGAAAGTCACCACTTAGGGGAAATGACAGAATGCTATCAAGAAAGCACTACTGAAGTATTCAAAATATTAAAGGAACTTACAGACTACTAAGGAGTTTCCTCCTGGAAAATGAACTTAGCAAGTGTGGTGGGAAGAAAAAAAAAGAAACATTAGCAAGAGTCAGAATTACTAAAGGATCAAATAAATAGAATTTATCTATATGTTCTAATTCTGAATAGGCAAATTTATCCTTCCTTCCTCTGAAATTTCATAAAATGTTGTTAATTCTTGTTTCAAGAACCCCCATGTAAAACTTTCATGTAGGAATTAATCAGCTTATTTGCTACGGTTCCTTCAGCTGCTCGGTGATGCACGAGAACCACTCCAGTTCTAGGCTTTAATACTGACAAGCAAACCTCCTACCCAATAAAGATTATTAATTCTTTAATTTCTACTCTGACAGTGTGTTTTAGCTAAGAACTATTTGTTTAGAAATCAAGATTTTTTTTTTACACTGTGTGAAAACTGAAGATTTGGACTACATTTGAATTCCTATCTTCCTTTTGTGAGTGCTGCTCATACAAAGAACAGAGAAGAGACTGCAAAGGTCTTCAAAAGAGGTGGCAAAAGCAGAAAGTCCCAGTTAGTGCTGTAAATATTGTGGGGAAAATGCAGTTGAGAGCATTATTTATGGCAAAGTTTAGATACCAGCTACAAGCCATTTTCAGAAGCTGTTCTTATCTATATATCACACCTCTATGCTCGGGTCCTTACAGCTGGATATTTATGAAGGCAATTTGAGGAGTGCCTTGAATAATAACACTGAGGGAAGGCTTTGCTCTGACAGAAGTACCGCCTTTAACCAACTGCATTTGTCACAAGAGCAACACAGTGATTTAACACAATCAGCCTTAAATGACACTGTTCCCACAGTATATGTAAATAAACCAGTGCCATTAATTCAGATTTTCAGTAACAGACAGCTGTATTTGGTTAAAAAAAAAAAAAGCGGGGCCTAAAAAGATATTCAAATTGTGTTTCCCTAATTTAGCAATACAAAATTATCCAGTTAAAAATACCACGGCACACATCTGAAATGAACCTATAATAGCACTAGCAAAATCCTCTCTCGGCAGTGACGATCTATCAGATGGATATTGCATCTACTTGTATCGTTTACATCATTAATAAGCTTTTCTATAAGCATGTTCTGCTAATTTAAAAATACCAGGTAGTATGCTGGTGACTTTCTTCCTTTAGCCGTTTATCATTTAGAAAATAAAACATTATGAAAATCTTAAACTGCAAATAAAAGTGAACATTTGTTTTAGATTTTCAGGACGTCATTCAACACAGACCCAGTGATTCGATAGGTAATTAAAACCAGGCAATATCTGGGTTTTTTTTGCATTTTGCTCTGAGTAGACAGAACTACAGCTGTGACTCCAGGGAGACAGACATTACTGACATGTCTGCAGGAATAGTTTGGTTCCCAGCAATCACTGGGGACACCTTCTGCCCATCCCAGCAGGAATTCTGAGATAGCATGCTAAGGCTGTGACAGTCTCCAAAGATGCTGTGTCTTCTCTTTTCTTCTCTGAGTTTGAAGTAGCTTCACCTACAATTTTATGGCCAAAATTTAATGCCCCCCCCCCCTTTTTTTTTTAGCTTTAATGCTATCTGAACACATCCTAGATACTTTCTTTTACCACTCTTTTGTTTTGTTAAGGAATTATGACCTTAACTAATGAGAGCAGCATAAAGATTTCTGCTTAAACATTTAATATTTTCAAAAATTAAATCAATCTTTTATTTGGATGGTAAGATGTACCCGATTGGACAGGTAACTTTCTAATAGCACCAAACGAGAGAACGAACTTTTTTTCTTTATTTTTTTTTTTTAGTTATGAGAAGCTATCGCTAAAGTAACGGGTTTGGGTTTTTACCTTAACTGAACCAGCATTGTTTGCTAAAACGCAGAGCAGACAGGAGCTGGCCCCAGAGTGACTAGAAACTCACAACATCCATATTTAATAAGATGCTATAGCAGAAATATAGCATACATTCTGTACTTCTATAAGAAAGCAATATTCATTATTCTGTAGATTATTCCTTAATAAATATTTCAGAAACTTGAAGTAGAAAAAAAATGAGAATAGCATATATTGTGCTCTTGATAGTTTAAAAGCACTTTTGTTTTCTGACCTATGATGAATCCTTATGTTCTTTTCATTTCTGATGCATTTTAATGCCATTATGGGTTTGAAATTCATCTTTTGGTCACTTTGAGGGGATAAAGATATTTGATATTTAGTTAGTGTGCACAAAGAAGTTAAAAGTTATCTTCCATTAGCATGCACAGAGCTGACACTTTATGATGAGGATGATGATGATGATGATTGTTATTTCAGATTCCTTGGATATCTTGATGTAAATATGACAATTTATGGACTAGTATCAAGAACAAACTGCCAGAAATGCTCACAAATCCACCATTCTGAAAGTCAAGGAAACTCACTGCTGGGCTGCCACTCTTCTCACTTGAAAAACAACAACAAAAATATCCCTCCAGCAGTGTGGTTCTCCAGCTGATTTGTGTAGCTGTGCAAGTATTCTTCAATTAATCACAACAGGCCGTGGGTTGAGTTAATGCAGCTGCTCTGCAGCTCAGAGGCAGAGAAAGTGTTTGTGAGTGTGTGGGCAGGGATTCCCACCATCCCTGGGGTGTGGGCTCAGGTGCCATCCACGGGTAGGATGGGAATGTGCCATCGTTGGGTGGGAACACACCATTGGTGTTTGGGAATGTGCCATTGGTGTTTGGGAATGTGCCATCGGTGCGTGAGAATGTGCCATTGGTGTTTGGGAATGTGCCATCTGTGCATGGGAATGTACCATCGGTGTGTGGGAATGCGCCATGGGTGGGTGGGAATGCACCATCAGTTTATGGGAATGTGGCATCAGCGCATGGGAATGTGCCGCTGGTGATTGGGAATGTGCCATCGGGGGTGGGAATGTGCCCTTGGTGTATGGGAATGTGCCATCGGTGCATGGGAATGTGCCATCAGGGGTGGGAATGTGCCATTGGTGTTTGGGAATGTGCCCTTGGTGGGTGGGAATGTGCCATTGTTGGGTGGGAATGTGCCGTCAGTGGGTGGGAATGTGCCATCGGTGCATGGGAATGTGCCATCGGTGTATGGGAATGTGCCATTGGTGGTGGGAATGTGCCATTGGTGTATGGGAATGTGCCATCGGTGGGTGGGAATGTGCCATTGGTGTTTGGGAATGTGCC
>VWZT01014990.1:783023-815809 GCA_013397055.1 Pachycephala philippinensis
AATTGTGAATTTTTTGGCAAGTTTGTGTTCACACATGTACACACAAACTAGGCAGGGGTTTGAGAGCATCTCTAACATGCTGGTGGCATAGACAAGGCAGAAGAGAAGTCCTGGCTCTATTTTGTTGCAATGAATTCTCTCCTTTGGTGTTCCTAGTCTCAGACACTGCCTGGACACAGCACTCCAGGCTGAGCAGATGGAAGGATCACCTCCCTCGACCTTCTGGCAGCACGTTCCCAGCACATCCAGGGATCCCACAGGCCATGTGTGTGCCAAGAGCACGGTGCTGACTCATGTCCAGGACCCCCAGGGCCCTTCCTGCAAAGCTGTTTCCACTCCCCACCACGCTCCTGGTCCAGCTGTTCTCCATCCACACAATAAAGGATGACAAAGATCTTCATCTGCTCTACCTTCAGAGGTATTACCATGGGAGATATCCTCCCAAGGCCAATAAAATAGAAAATTAGAACCATTGAAAACTGTACATCTTAAAAGATCAAACCAGATTTGTTTTAGGGTTTGTTTTGTTTTTTCCCTTTTGGTGAAGCACGGTAAGGGAGAAAATTTGGGGATTCAAAAGGGATTAAAGGTCACCACAATTGTGCTGAGAACAGCAGAACCAAATGTCTGCTTAAAAGTGCAGACAAAATTGCAGAGGTGGACTTGAGCATTGAAACAAAGCAAAAATACCAAGGTTACTCTCTCTGGTTTTTAAGTTATAAAAAGATTGCTGTTGAAGTAGTCAGAAATTTGACTTTAGATCCCTTCTAAAGGATGAAATAATTAATGATGTAAATAAAGTTAGACCTGAGGCCAGAAATATACCCAGAGTCTCCAAAAAGAGTATTCATTCTCTTCAGGAAGAAATACATTTAAGCCCAAGGCCAGAACCAGACTCTGGGATAGGAAAAAAAAAAAGAAAACTATGTTCCTAGTAGCAAAATATCCTGAAGTAGCTTATATTTAGGCAGAAGAAAGCTTTTGTCCTCAGCCCTGAAACACAGCAAACAGAAAACTGAGTTTTGTCTGCATGGAAGGTGTTTTGGAATAGAAACTATTTCAGGACATTAAAGAACCAGCCCAGCCCACCCCTGCCACAGGCTGTCCTCCAAACCAGTGCTGCTGGAGATGCCTCAGGAGTTTGGGAACCCCACCAGGGTCTGCCTGAGCAGGGGAAGGAGCAGCCAGGGCTGTTCACCAGCAGGGAGGGTGAGGACAGAAAATAAAGATACCAAATGCATGCTCTCCTTTTAATGAGTTGTTAATTCATATCTCCTAGCCAGGGCCTTTTATTAGAGAATGTAAATCTCAGGCAGACAAGGAATCATGAGAGTTTGAAATTGCCTTGTAAATTAGTTACTGGTAATGAAACCATTTAGTTTTTGAAGGGATGGGATTGTGAGGGCTTTCCACGTTGAAATAATTATTTAACATTACTGAAGCAAATAATTAAACTGTGCTGTATAAAAACTCCCATAATAATATTCACACAATTTCCTTTTCTTCCTTTTTAGAATTTTACATTATGAGACTTGTTATTGATATGTGAAGTAAAAATCTGTCACAGCCAACCTTACATTCATTGTTTCAAGTTACATAAAAGATGTAGTACATGATGTATATGATTCAAGAGCGATTCATCTTCACCATATAATCTATCAAGAGTCTTACATTTCAGAGAGTTTAAAAATATACCCAGACAAAGAGGTATTTTAAAAGCCTTAAGATAGTCATAGGTTTTAAATTAAACTTTGAACAGGTGAAATAATAAAAATTCAAAGTCATGTTGGATGCTTTATCAGTGCTATCTCAAGTCACACTTCAGGTTCCAAGAAACGTTTTTCTTATCAGTGATGATGAAGGAGAACTATAATCGTACAATTTAATGTGGAAGAAATATTCCTCAGCTAGTCTATCCTCATTCAGGTTTCTTTACTGCTGTTTGGAAAAAGAGGAGGTAGGGAGGAGTGCTTTGGATTAGACTGGGATAGATTGATCTTTCCAATAATGTTTTTTCTTTAAAAAAATAAAAGTAATATGATTTGCCTATCAAGGAACTTGCATGTTGGTCTCAAAGATATATCCAGGAAAGTCAGAACTGGAATTAGCAGCATTTCCTTCCTGTGAACCTTGGTGCCAAGGACACTGCTGATCCCTGCTTGTTGCTCTGCTGTGGGGGAGCACTGGCTCTCAACTACACACTCCTCTTCCTAAAGACTTAAATGTCTATATTGAAACATTTAAAGAGAATCTGAAGTCAGATAAATGCTCAAGGGTTCAAAGTATCTCAAGTCTCTAAGCTCAAATGATTCAATGCTGAATATGAAACCCCTCATTTTCTACACTCACTGCTTAAATACATGGATTGGACACAAAACACCATCTCCAATTCCCCCGTGCCCTTGGGGTGGGGGAGGAGGAAGGAGCTGGGAACGAAGAAGCGAAGTTGAGCATGGAAAGAAAAGGTGCTGTGGTCAGGTATTTTCATTTTTGTCTTTGTTTCTCACCATCCAACTCCATTTTTAATTGGCAATAAATGTAATTAGTCTTTCCTAAGTTGAGCCTGTTTTGGTCCCATAACTGATAAATGATTTCCCTATCTTTATCATGGTCCATGAGCTTTTTTACCTTATTTTCCCCTCCTAATCTGCTGCAGAGAGGGAGCAAGAGAGCGGCTCAGTGGGGTCTGGCAGCCAGCAAAGGTCAACCCACTGCTATCTGAAACTAAAGAATTCTGTACCTGCATCCTAAATAAATTCCATTACACTGACTCAGCTGTCTGATATGTGAATGTTCATTTTGCATACAACTGGAGAGTCATAAAACTAAATACGATAAAAGCAACATGCAGATCCTAACTGAAAACGATCTGAAAAGATCATGGAGAAAAAATGCTAAAAAGTTCAATATCTTTGACAAACATTTGAGTTTGATCTTTTATTCCTAAAATTTTTTTTTTTAAAGAAAAAGAAAAACAAACAAAAGCCCAGAATTGAAAGAATCTAATTTTACACAATTTTGATCTCACTTCTGAGGAAAAAACACCTTTTCTCTCAGTACAGAAATCTGTTCTTTGTGAGAGCATTCTGAAAGCATTTATCCTAACACAAAAAAAAAAAACCAAAACCCTTCACATTCTGTGGAATCCCTAACAAAAATAATCCTCCCCCCTAATATCTGAAGATAGCTTTTTGAGCATATAATAACACTCTAGTGAATTCCTGGCACAGAAGTATGGCAGGGATTTCCCCATCTGTTAGCACGAGATAAGTTCTGATTTGATGTGATAAGAGGTTTTCTCATGTTCATAAAACAGAGGTTAGTACTGTGCTCACAGCTGGAAACACAGCTTCTAGATGTGAATTCCCAGGAGTATTATTTACCAGTTTTCAGAGGCTTCGAGCTAGAAGTTGGCATTTATGTATGGGGAGAATACACTAATATATATATATAACTTCTACAGGTTAGAAAATTAATTTCAAAGAAGATTAAGTAATATGTAATCCTAGTGAAGGAACATTAAAAATAGATTTTGTCATTTCATCCATCCATTTTTCCATAAATGTTTTAATGAAGCTTTATGGTGAGTCTTTATTGGAGTGTTTTACTCAAGTGAGTGTGGTTATCTGCAGTTAATCTGATCTCCCACCTGATGATGGTTAATGCCCTGGAGGATCTTGATACAAAAACTCAGGGATTTGATCTAACAAGAGGTCTGAGTTTATTGACATCTTAACACATTCCTTTCTTACTTTACTCTTTCCCCCACTTACTTACTCTGATAAGAGAAGAATAAATTGAAAGAACATTCTTGTTCGATTTTTAATAAAACCCTCATCATCTAAAAGTGGTTGAGGGATGATTGCTCCTACCTATGTGTACAAATTGTGGATGAAAAATTCCAAATTGTATTCTAAGATTACAAAGATTTCTCAGGTGAGTCCTACTGCAAACAGAACCTATCTATCTGGGTAAGTTATTTTTCCCAGCAATACTAAAGGATCTTGATATTCTATTACTTATTCAAAATCTTCAAGTACTTTACTGTGGAGATAAAAAATTTACTTATTAACTGATTAGGTTTACATTCTTATTTTACTATGAATTACTGCGTATATAAATCTAATCGGTCAAAAATTATTTTTATCGACTATATCCCAAGACGATTCAAAATTGCATCTACTCATTATACTGGTAATGTTCAGACTTTAACAAATCAGAACGTTTTCTCTGTGAAGATCTGCAGGTCTGGAGTTCTGAGTTAGTAAAATTAAATGTATATGTTTACAATCTTGCTACATAATCTGAAACACTCACAGCAGCACAACTGGTGTTGGCTTAAGGACTGGAAAACCCGAGAATGGAATAAATAGTTTAAATGGCATATTTTGCCTCATTTATAAACTTCAAGCCAAGAGTGAAAAGGCACAATCCCAACGAAAACACAGAGGAAGGTTTGCTGAGGAACCTCTGCCACCTTTGCTCTCTAATCACAACACAATCAGAGAAATGAAGCTGTTCTGGTGACAAAGGTGACTTTTAACCGTATCCCAGCCTCCACACACAAGCGTAGCATTTACTTTATTCCTCCTCAGACAGCAGCTGTGTCAATAGCCCGGGCAGGCAGGGCCAGGAGCTGTCAGCAGCGATTCCAGCCCCGTCTGGAGAAGCCCAGGCAGACCCCAGCTCTGCACACAATCGATGGCAGCTAATGAGCACTGCGAGCTGTGGAGGGCTTGAGCCACGACAGAAACCACTCAGCTACTTCAGCAGCCAAGTAAAACTCGGAAACACGTCTTTAAGTCTTATTTATCTTACTGGGATATGAACACTGGCTTAAAGCTGCATGGCTTTCTGCATACACAGTGCCTAAGTGTAAATCAGAATTCTGAACTGCAAGCTGCCTCCTGTGCTAAGTTGAGGAGGTGCTTGAAGTAGGGTACCTTACTGGGAAATGGAAAACCATTTCACAACAAATCATCTCCTAACTTAGCTCAACTCACAGAATCATTCTGTAAAACCAAAACAATACCCCTCATATCCTGAGGCATCATATTTATTTTTCCTTAAAGATTTTTTTTATCAAAAGTGTTGGCAAATTCAAAGTTGTTTTAACTCTGAGCTCAACCTCAGACTGGGATTTGAAAGTCAGATTGGATTCCTCTTCTTTTTGCCCATCACTGATTGTAGTATTTTTTTTTTTTCCCTACAGTAGATTTGATCCCTGGTGCAACCTCATTTCTTCAGACAAACTAGTACAGAGTTATTTCCTTTAATGGCCTCACTCTTACACGATTAACTAGAGCACAGAAAGAATCTGTGATCAGGTAGTTGTTCTATTACTAAATGTCTATTTCAAGTATTGAACTAAGCTTTAAAAAATGATGTTTTAGATATTTTCAAATAAAAGAGTGATGCCCTTCTGGAATATTACTGCTATATCAGCTTAGATTATTGCAGCACATGTGGCAGCAACAAAGCTTAGCAAGATGAATATTTTTTACTTTAAATTGTACCTCTGTAATGAATTAACACAATTGCTTTTTGCTAAGCCTAGGGCCTAAGTTCCTGCTTTAGAGATTATTTCTTTTTTGTTGTTGATGTTGTTTAAAAGGCAGGCAGTCTTGTTTCTTGAAAAAAAGAAGGAAACAGTTTCTTTGATTGTTCTCCAAGTCATTTTCTGCCCTGCCAACATTTAAGACAGGATATTTTCTTACACCTTCTTTTTCCTCTGGGCTTAATCTTATGTCTGTGTACTTACCCACGCAGTGTCCCCTCATCTTTTCTAGTTTTCTATTTCTCTTCCACATACTGTAACAACCCTAAAAACCCAATCCACACCCAGATTTTAAGGCTGTGGTTTGGCAGTGGTGTATCTAACGACCTTATAACTCTTACACTCTTACAAACATCAGAGCGAAGCACAAGGTAACCTCAGTGGTGTGAGCTAATGATTTTCATCTCAAACCCCAACAATTTGGACACCATTTCCTCCCAGTTCACACTACCAGGGTCTGATTTCTTCTACATCTTCCTGCTTTTTGTGCAGCAGATCATTTTCCACTCTGAACAAAGAAAACAGAGTGGCCATCTCCCAGCTTTCAAGCACTGGCATCATCATTCTTCTGAAGCAAGAGGAGACTTCAAAATACGCCAAGGAAACTCCAACACTTAAAATTTATCAGTCTTTACCAGGAAGTCTGTCATCAGTTGCTATTCATTTATCCTAATGATCACTAATCTCATCTACCAAGCTGTGTGTACAAATCGCAGTTCACGTTCCTTTACTTTTAACAGTCTAACAAAGTTTATATTTCATTTGATAAGGTTAGAGACAGGCAAATATTTACTCTTAATTATTTTGTTAAGCTCCAGAGAGCTCTCAAGGAGAATCTTTGTGCAGAAGAACTTTCTCTATGAGTTGTCTTCACTAAACTGGGTTTTCAGGTATCAGGATCTGAGGGAACTGCTCACATCAGGGACCCGAGTGCCATGAATTCCCTGTCCCCAGTGCTGCAGCTGAGCCCTGCTGCAGTCACTGCTCCACCACAAATGTCTCAGCCCAAGTGGCAACTTGCTCAACGCCAAAGGGTAACAAACACAGCGACAGTCAGCAAGGATGCTCAGTGACAGAGCTTCAACAGCTCAACAATAAACTTCAGAGATCATTTATGCAGTTATAAATATTTCAGACAAGGACTGGTTCCTAATGATATTGAGAGATAAAGCAGTTTGAAGTTTGGGAGTGAGTGCAATGCTGGCAGTACACGAGGCTACCTGATTCCTGGGTCATTTCTGAGTAACAACTCCATTTGGCACTGTCAGGCACCAAACACAACCTCCTCAGCACTTCCTTCTTCAAAGAGCAAATCTCAAAATTCTCACTGTGTCTTTCCTTTCAACTCAAGTAAAATTGGAGAAGGCAAATGATTAAACAATGCAGTGACAGGAAACATGGTTAAAAATGACAACCTTATATCTTGGGATTATCTGTTAAATAATGAAAGACAAGTGCTACCTATGACACCTGGGTACAGCACTTGGGTTGGGGTTTCACTCTTAAAAGACTTAACAGATAGAAAGCAGAGAATCTGGAGATTCATAGACTGTTAAAACATGTCAACCTCCTACACAATTTAATTACTTGTTTACATTTCTTTGTAGCCAACAATCAAGCAGCATTTCTCAAAATATTATGTAAATTGTATCAAAATAGCTCTTCTGGTAAATAAATCCACCTTTCTTTAATTCAAAACTACCAAAGTCTTGAAAGACAATACACGTTGTGTGATGTATTTTGGAAACCTGAAATTCAATATTCAAAATGACACCCATCTCTCTTGAAGGCCTGTTCAGAGAAAGTAGTGGTGCCCTTAGACTGAGCTGGAAGGCAAAGGCAGGGAGGCTGCAATGTGCATTTCTCTGCTAGGGACAAACTGGAGACTTGAGCCTTCCACTGATTTGGGTGAAAAACCAGTTCCCTAATTTAGACATGACTTACAATCAGAGCTGGAAAATAACCTCAGATCTCCAGAGATCAGCTTCTGAATCACACAATCCTGTTTCCTTTTCCCTTCTGTTGCTTTACTTCTGGAGCTTTTCCCTGCAGTGAGACTATGAGATTTTTTTCTATTACTTTTTTTAAGAATGTCATACAATCACAAGAACACAGAAATCTTATTTTTATACATATATATTTAATAATCACAACAAATGCCATTTTATCAGTTCTCCAACAAAAAAAGGCACTGAAGACACTGTCATGTATCAGCCTCTAATTTGAATCTCAATTTTTACAAAGAAATCCATGATTATTGCTGAGATGTAGAGCACACAGCTTTACTTATTTATGATTCTCTCTGGAAAAACTACACCAGCTGCAAACACAATAACTTCTCTCGCTGTTTGTGCACAGTTTACTTTCACCTTGGTGATTCACAGACACTTATTAGCTCTTGCAAAGTTAGCAAGCATCACTTGATAACTGATACTGTCAGGATCAGAAGCAAATGACATGACTGCTAAAAACCCCACAAAAATCCCTTAAAGCAAATGAAAGAACTCTCCTAAAACATATATGGCCAAAATTAAATTGGAGAGTACACCAGAGTCAGTTTTATAACAAATATGGGCAATTCCTGCCATGGGCAGGGACACCTCCCACTGTCCCAGGCTGCTCCAAGCCCCATCCAACCTGGCCTTGGACACTGCCAGGGATCCAGGGGCAGCCACAGCTTCTCTGGGCACCCTGTGCCAGGGCCTCCCCACCCTCACTGAATTAATTCATCTTCAGTTGCAATGGTGATATATAAGCTCATAATCTTATTTCTATAACAAATCAGATTTTATCATTGAAAAAGTTGATGAGCAAGCATGAAGTTCTCAATAACTGTGCTGCTGTTAATGCCACATTATCCATACACCCCACAGAAATATGCAGAGACTAAACACATTATTGATGGGATAGAAAACACTAAGATATGCAACTGCTTGAACATATTCATACATGTATTTCCTCATAACAATATTCTCACCCTGAGCTCCATCTTGAACTCAAAACAACATCAAAATGTAAAGGAAAATTATCTTTTGAAACATTAGAAAAGTGAAAGGCCGTTAACTGTCTTGTGGGCCATTTTGGAAAATAGTGTCTATAGTAGTGAATAAAATAGAAGACATTTTGGGGGGGGAGGGGGGAGAAGTGGCTCAAAGTTACAGTTTCTTTCAGAAAATAAGAGAAATTAATAGATTTTGAAATATTTGCAATATATTCATTTGACTATTTTTTACAGAATCACAGAATCAAAAGGTTGGAAAAGACCTTGGGGATCATCAAGTCTAACCCATGACCTAACATCACCTTATCAACTAAACCATGGCCACCCAGTCTTTCTTGTTAAACACCGATTTCTCAACACTGGCAGAAGCATTTTAAAACATAATTCCATTAAAAATAAGTTTAGTCTTTGACTTTCAAAATATACATGAGAAGGCACCTGTTAAAATTTACACTGTAAGTTCAGCAGGAATTTCCACAAATAAAAGCACTATAATTAAGCAGTTAGGGTTATAAATAAACATTTCACACCTGCAACTCAATCAACTAATAAGAAAACTCATCTGAGAATAGGAGGTGGAGCATAAGGGGGACACACGCACAAAATATGCTCATAAAAGTCTCTGCTACTTTTAAGACAATGAATTTGCCAGGTGACAAAGCCACGGGAAGTTTCACTGAGAGGCTGCATCAAGTCTGTGAAAAGGCCTTTTCTTCCCTGTTAACTGTCTCACAGCAGCTTCTGAACTTCACTGGAACCCAGGAGGGGGAAGAGAAAGAGCATCCCAACAGTTAAAGCAAAGTAAGCATATCAAAATACGTGCGAGGGGCTGATTAGTTTAGTTTTGACAGGCTGCTAAACGGGAACTCCGAGTGAAGAGCTGCAAACATCCCACAATTAATTACCTCGCTATGCACTGCCTGAGCTAGAGCCTGCAGAGGAACTGCTGACAGCACAAAATTCGCATTCCAGTGCTTCTCCCGCCTCTCCCAATTTACAGGAGAATAGGAAATCATGAACAATTGATACACTCTGTTAGCTCCTATCATGGAGGGTGAGCTCACATGTAGCCTTAGGGGTATCTTACACAGTTTAATGCTGAAAATAAAAGGTAATGTTCTTGGCAAAGAGCTGGGGGGATTAAATTTGGAAGGCTTGAAGCAGCTTTGAATTGTAGTCAATAAAAAAGAACCAAATAGTAATTTTGTAATTTAACTGTGCTGGTTATGCCCAATGAGTCAGACACTTGTGAAATAAACCATGTAAATAGAAAAATGGCTTAACTCTTTCTGCAGTCACCCTGTATTTTCTCCCTTCTCCTTCCTGCCTTCCTTCCCCTGTTGTTCCCTTGGTTAAATAACGTTGTATGGTTACTTTCTCCAGCTTACTCTCTTGGGACAGCTCATCATTCAAAGAGATACTCTGCCTTTTTGAAATAGTTTTGTTGGGTTTTTTGCTTTGTTTTGTTTTTTAATATGTTCTGTGCTGTGGACAACAACGACCGCGCCAGCAGAGCTTGTAAAGATAAACGTCCAGAGACTGCTCTGAGCAAATTAACAGGGTAGCTCAGAGTTATATTCTATTGGAAACTCTCCACTTGAGGTGACTCCCCTTCTGAACAGTGTCCTCCCTGCACCCGATGAGCGCAGCCCTAAATCGGTTGGGAACAAGCAGGATTTTACATCACAGGGTGCTCACCCTCCCTTGTTCCTGCTGAGCTTTACAGAGCTGACCTGGACAGCAGCCCCACCAATTCCTCCAGCTCTGGGGCCATCCTGGTGCTGAACTACAGAGCCCTGGGGCTGCAGAGAGATTCAGCCTGATCACCAAATGTTCCAGAGCCCGTTCAGAAGTGCCAAAGCCCCCGGTGTGTGAGTGAGCAGCCTGGCAGCTCAGGGATGCCCCCGAGTGCAGCCACCAGGGCAGTTCCAGCCCCAATTCCCTGCAGGAATAACAACAAAAGGCTTCCCCATCCAGCAGCTCCATTGTCTGATCCCATGATTAATCCCTACATGAGCCATTTGCCTGCCACCACTTAAATTTAACAATTTTACAATTAAAACAGGAATTACTTTGGTTTCCATAATGCAACTACACAACATAGACATTATTAACCACTTCCTTAATTGCAATAGTTTTTATGATTTCTCAAATTACCGAACCATGAAATTTATTTTAAAGACTCCAAGCAGTTCTGAGTAGAGGTAAAACTATTTTTTTTTTTTTAAGTGCCCTTATAATTACCTCATACTAGTAAATTATTCAGATTATGATTGCACTGATTTAATAAGGTCATAACCACATACAGGCTCATTTAGAAAACTACGGAACACTACAAAAAACGAGGTCATTCTCCACTGTTTCAGTGGCTGAAACACTGCCTTTCAAAACACAATCTTTACGCTCTAGATTTTTGGCAGTTTCCTAAGAGTAGCTTGACCGTGGTGGAAAAAAAAAAAAGAAAAAAAGAAAAAAATTCAAAAGAGAAGGAACCTGTAAACAAAAGGTATCCCAGAAAAAGAACCTGAAAACCCTCAAACACAAAACCCCTCCACGTACGTTTTTACTGGTGAAATTCCTAAAAATCTTCTGGATTTTTAAAAAAAATACATAAAAGCATACAAACAAGATACATACAAGCATAAAGTTCTAAAACCTCCCTGGTTTTGGAAGGAAACATTTAAGGCTTCAGAATTAACAATTCCCAGAAATTTCAGTAGGGGCATCCTCAAGTCTTCAGAAAACAAATTAAATCAAGCAATCATGATAGAAAAATAACTTGATCATCCTCACTGCTCTCACTCCAGAGATATTCAACAGTAAGATTCATCCATTCCAAGTACGTCTTAATTCTCAAGGGGAGATTATCATCCCTGCTGCTGGAATCTAAAAAATACATATAATTCTGAATGTCCATTCATGAAACTGCATTTATAAAATGGTGCACACATACAAGAGACCAAGAAAGCTCCTTTTCTCTCCAGCTGATTATCTTCAGTATTGTTGTTGCACTTAAAAATGAAAGCAGTGAGTGATTTCTTTACTTGGTTGCTAGAAAACATTGGAGAATGTTTTTTGTAAGATTTGCCATCCCCATTTTGTTTTCACTTACCAGTTTTAAAGATACTGCTATACATTCTACCCCTTTGGCTGTTCCTTTGGTGGTTTTGTTTGGGGTTTTTTCCCAGTCCTCTTACTAGAATTTTCTTTGCTCCAAGTGGAAAAATAGGTATCTGAACATGATGGTCTTAATCTACTCCATCCATTTTAAACCTTTTGCCCCTTCCGCTGAAGTGAGTGACCCTGTGGCTCCCTTCAGTTCTGAACCAGCAGCAAATGTCATTACCTTTCAATAAATCCTTTTTCCCATAGGTCACTTCTATTTGAAATGAACACAATCAGTCCCTGGTATAAATTCCTGTCATACTCAGCCGGTCTCTGATGCAAAGACAGATGTAAGAAAGAAAGATACCAAGTTCCACTCTCTGTACCAAGAAATTCAGACACAATAAGGAAAAGAGAAAATAAGGTTAATATGCAAGGGAAAAGAACAGAACTGTGGGAGAGCTGCGTGGTGCAAAGCAAAGCACCGAGGTGTGATACCAGGGGAAGGAGCAGCAGGTTAAAAGAGACAGAGAATAGTTCAGGATGATGTGGAAATTCATAAAGACCTTTGCCCTTATGAATCATGGATGGAAGGGCCAGTCGAGACTCCACGGGCTGACAACCAGCAAACAGAATTTCGTGGGTGGTGATGTTCTCAGGGAGAGAGGAGAGCAGGGCTGAGCTCACTGGGCAGATGGGTAACACAATCAGCTGCTGTGTTTCGGGAAGAAGAGCTTGTAAATATTTTCTTTTTCCTTGGCTGGCACGCAGGGACTCTGGAGATGCTGACACCCATCTCCTGCTGCTGCTCGCACAAAGCCCTGCCCAGCATCTCTACATTTTCCCTTCAGGAAATCTCAGAGAAACAGGGTTTGGAGGAACAAAAAATTGGTTTTGTTGGGATTTTTTACTGTGATAGAGCTTACTCATAGAAATGAGGCAATATTTTAGAAGATACCTGTAGGTCAGGAATTGTAACAATTGTGGCTGCCATAAGGACCCTGGATTGGACCCCCCAGCCCACAGGGACACTCAGGGCAAGCAGTAATAGATAATTAATAATTATTATCCAGCTATGTTGTGAAGGGAGAGAGGAACTTTGAGAGGTATAAAGTTCCTGTAAATTCTAGGAAAATACCTCCATAGGTCAAGAATGCAAGAATCCTGCTTGCCCCAAAACATTTCTGGCTACACTCTTCTCAGTTGCCAGATCTCCACACTCTGACTTGGTGAGTCACTTGACTAACCTTAGTATAACTTAGTTGTTATTCAATATTCTAAATATTAATTACAATTAAAGCATTTCTTTGCGCATTTTCCATGCCCCTACCCACTCCAAGGGTTAATTGAATTTAGATCCACTTGTGCAGTGCCATAGGGGAGATAGGCTTGGGAGGAACAACGCTCTGAAGCTGCACAATAGGTTAATTCAAACATTTTTGTGTGAAAATCACCAAAGAAAGAGCAACCTGCCCTTTGCTGCTTGAGGGGCGGCCTGCCCAAAGTTATAACAGGTCAACAGCACAAACCTTCTGTGGGGCTTAATCCACTTTTTGAACAAAATGAGCTATTTCTTGTCAAGGACAATCCTTACTCGTGTAACTGTATCACTCCTAGGGCTTTGTGCTTGCAGAGGGACTTCAGTTAACAGGCTGTAATTAAGAAAGTTGGAGTTTTTTCCCCCTGTTCCTAACCAAAACAGGTCATATGCAGAAACGGGGGATAAACAAAGTCTTGTAAAAACTATTGTCCCTATCCACAAACTTGATAAAACTTGGAATGTTTTTTTGTGAAGAGAAGAAGAAGGGACAGTTGAGCTGAAAAGTATAAAAGATTATGGACTGAAAAATATGTGAGCAAACACTTTGCAGTAAATCTTGGAGGAACTGTTTACTCTGCCACAGCAAAGATCTATGCAATGTCCTCATATTTATGCATAAAAAGTTGCATATTTTGAGGAGCATCAGATCCACTAAACAAATCTTTTAGGATGCAAGCACTCCTATTTCTTCTCAGACATCTGAGACAGAAATAGTGCAGCCCTCCCTTGGGTACTATATGATGATTTAAACTTCTCTGTACCTGAATCACTTGAGCCATAAATAATATTTGCTTAGTCCTTAGAGGAGTGCTGCCTCATTAAATAAGAGCATTATAATTATTATGATCAGTTGTTTGAAGAAGCGATCAAAGAATTACCAGCAATCAGCAAATCCTTCTAGACTGGAAATTAAGAGAGACTTGCACAGTGACACCAGGAAATCGCTGCCAGAGAAAGAAAGAAAAACCAAGAACTTGATTCAACAACTCAGAGTGTGGAGATCTGGCAACTGAGAAGAGTGTGGCCAGAAATGTTTTGGGGCAAGCAGGATTCTTGCATTCTTGACCTATGGAGGTATTTTCCTAGAATTTACAGGAACTTTATACCTCTCAAAGTTCCTCTCTCCCTTCACGACATAGCTGGATAATAATTACTGCTTGCCCTGAGTGTCCCTGTGGGCTCCAATTTGGGGGGTCCAATCCAAGGTCCTCATGGCAGCCACAATTGTTACAATTCCTGACCTACAGATATCTTCTAAAATATTGTCATTGGTTCTACATCAGTTTAGGTAGAGGCTGAGAAAGTTCATTTACAATTTATATATATACACTAAGTAAATAGGCCTTAAAAGAAGGTGATTTCTGAAACTCTCACTGCATCCCATCATTCACTAACTGTTACCACAAATTCATGATATTCCTTTCTCACTCCCACATATTTTTCCCCCCTCCTTCAAATGCAGTGTTTGACATTACCTCTGGTGAACAAGAACACTTTTTCCTCTTGCCTGAAAAGCAGTTTTCTTTTCAAGTGATCTTTGGCCATGAAATTAAGAAGAAATACACTGAAGAAAATAACAGCCCTTGGCTGTTCACTAGCAGAGCATGCAAGTTCTCCTCTCCACACACCATGTGCTTTGCCAACTGATCTATACAATACAAGATGAAGTTTTAGTTTACACTGAAAAGGCTGGATTTTGCTAACTAAAGCCTCCAATCTGTTAAAGGCAAACAAATCTTATAGATTTGGGTCCAGTTTAACAGCAAGTGCTCAGCACAAAATGGGCTCCAAAGGGGGGGGAAATTCTTAATTAAATACACAAAAGAGAAACCATTTAATTTTGAAAAGGGTGAATTTTTTATAATTTTTTTTTAATTTACTAGCAATATGCCAAATTAAAACTCATTTATCACGCATTCTAAGCAGTCCCATTTCCAACTGACTTTTATGGAACATCAGCAAATTTCCTGCCTTTTTATCATATGACAATTAGTCAGTCCTTTACACTGCTCCAGCATATATGGACTCATACAAAGCTGACTGCACTGACTAATTTGAAACAAAGAAAAATAAATCAAATAAGGAAATTTAATATAGTTTGGACTGCCAATAGCATAAAATTCTTCTCAAGAACAGGTCTGGTTTTCTGGGGTTTATTTTGGGAATGAAAGGAAAAAAAAAAAGAAAAACAAACAACAAACCCAAACAAACAAAAAAAAAACCCCACCAAACCTGAAAACAAGCAACCAGAAAATGGAACTTTTGTGAAAAACTACAAAGGGCAGCAATCGATCTGATTGCAGCATTAGCAACAGATGTCAAACAGAGTCTGTTCAGCCCAGCTTCAGAAAAATGCAGGTGATGGTGCCTGTAGGAGCAGGCAACAGGAGCAGGATGTTTGTGGCTGTCAACAACTGCTGGGGAGTGCTGGAAAACCACCCCATGATTTTGGTTTAATGTAAGGCACATCTGTATGTGTGTCCTGTAAACATTTGCGTACAAATATAAAGCTATTTTCCTATACAGACATTAAGGATCTTACTGGCAAGTAAGATGGGAAAAAAAAAAGCAAGAAGTTTCTCATTGTTCACCTCCATTATTTTCATTCACCTAAAACACTCCCCCCTTGCCCACAGGCCTCTTAAATACCCAAAATTCAAAATAGAGTCAGTGATGTTTCCAGGACCTAGGGAAAGGAGGTCATTATTCCCAGTGTTCAGAGATGGATTCTGGCAGCACAGTGTGAGGTGTCCAGGTGAGACAGCTGTAGTTTTTAATGTGCACCACAAAGCCCAGACCATCTTTAAGACAGGCAGGCTGCCATTCCTCAACTCCAGGATTCAAGCATCAAAAAAGGAGGAACACTATGGAACCTTCAGTTGATGTATTTAACATCAGTAATTACACACACAAAATTCAAAGTTCTATTATTTCTCTGCTGCATCTTTATCTGCAATTAAAGGCATTAACAAACCAATGCAGAGCTGATGACTGAACACAAAACAAATAACAAAAATGTCACTGCCCTGCTCCAATCATCAAGTGTTTACCCGCACATTCCTCCAGTAATGGCCTTAAGCAGACCATACTAATATAAATCACTCCAGGAGATGTGATGAATTGCACAAGTTACCACACAAATTCCAGAACCCGGGAAATACTCCTCCAGAGATGCTCCTAATATGAACCATAGCAAGCAAATCAGCAAAACATTCAGACTCTGCCACCACCTGACCTCGGGGTCTCTGCCTCACTGTAACAATGCTGAACTCACAGGCTTTAACCAATTCTTGGTATTTCCCTGTATCCAGCCCAAAAGCCTGGATTCATTCTTTGTTTGCCAATAGGATGTGTGGCATTTAAAAAAAAACAAAACACAAAACAAGAAAAAAAAAAAAAAANCACAAAAAAAAAAAAAAAAAAGAGAGAGAGGAGCTAGTTGATTGTTTCCTGCATCTCAGTTATTTTGGAGTATCAAGCTGAGCGCTGCAAACCTTTTGTCTCAGGTGAAAGTTTTTCTTAAGATACCAGGAGATACCTGAAGCTCCAGGATTAAAGCAGGGCTCAACAGTGCCATTCATCCTACACTGGTGAAGGCCAAGCAGATCTGGTTTAGGGACTGGGAGACAATTAGCCATGGGAGAACAAACTACCACTAATGAAACCACCGCTCCTTTCAACAACTAAATTAATTTATTGGCTTGCCTGCTTCAATAAAAGCAAGTAATGCTCGAAATAAAGTCCTCTGACACTTCCACCCTGCTGCTCTAAAAAGTCAAAACTTAGTAACTGCAATGAAATATTACACTGCCCACACAGTATTTTCCTTGGGAAGGGGGTGTGTGAAACGTCTTGCAATAGCTGCAAGTTCCTTAGCTTATTATTAGATTGCAATATCTGATAGGGATAAAAACTTCAGAAAGTTTGGGGGGCATCTTACCCTGTTACTTTCTGAGAAAACACGAGCTAAATGAATATTAATAACGTCAACCTTGGGAGAAGACTCGAGCTAAGGTTCCTGAGATAAATCCAGTTGAACCAAGTGGGGAATGTTCTGTCTTGTGCCCTGGTGGGAACAAGTGCCATAACACCCATCTGATTCAGAGGAGGGGGTGAGGAAGAGGAAGTAAAAATGCATTTTCTGAGTTTTGACCCAGTGAATGTGCACTAGAGTTGATCATACCAGAAACACAAAAAGTAAGTCTAATTTTAAAGAAATGGATAAATGGGTTAAAGAACCAGACACTGGAAAGTTCTGCTTCACAAGATGACCACAGAATTTGCTCAGCTGAGCAGCCACCCAGCCCTGTGTGGGAATGCAGAGCAGCAGAGAAATGCACCTATTCCTTGTGTGTCCTTCCTCCCAAGGAAGGCAGCAGAGACAGAACCTGCTCAGCAGGAAAAACAAAACAAGCTATTTAACACTTAACAAGGATAAAAATAAAATTAAAAATAAGCTTTAAAAGTCTGCTTGGCTTCCTGCATCCATGCAGCTATCAATTGCTGGGAACTGATGACTTGATGTAAACCTCCACTGCCATTTTCTGCATTCTTTTACTGCCTTGAAATTTTGCTTACAGATCAGAGAAAACACACAATAATGTTTTGCTAAATAATAAATGACTAGTTTTTAATAGTTTCTGGCAAATCAAAGTGTGGGTGGAAGATAGGTCTATTAGGTTACAACTCAGTACTGTTAATTTAGGTAGGGATGCTGCAGGAACAACATCAAACAGAATTTGAATATCAAATTAGCAAATTACAAAATGAGGCCCAATAGATTGGTACAAAATATTTCAGAGCTGTAATGATGGCAGTTCTTGTTCTATTTACTACATTACAGCCCTATGCCAGCTTCACACTAGAGCTGGATATTTCAATGTAATTTAAATGGTTTAATTCATAGTTGAAAACTTTGAATCATATTTAAAAGAACTCTGTTGTTTCCTCTGAAAAGTCTGAAAAGAAGCTGAACAAATTAATGCTACCCCATGGTGTCCAGGTTTGAGAGTGCCACGTTGACAACATTGCTCTAAATGGCATCTCTTATTGCAACCTGAACGAGAAAAACCAAGAGGAAGGAAAATATTTTATATGTAATTTTTGTGCTAGCCAAAATACTTATTAATAGAAACTTTCAAGGGAAAGACAGAGTATTTATGATATTCTAATGCAACCTCTGTGTGAAACAGACCCAGAGCTCCTCCAGTAATTCAAGGCCTGAAGAGAGTGCCTCTTTCCTGCTAAGTAAGTTACCACTGTCAACCCCAATAAAACGTGCCCGAGACTCGTGCATCTTTTTGCTTCATTTACTTTTTCATTTCGTGAACAGGCACTGCTGATGCTCTCATGCAGCTTGTGGAGTGGGTGTAATTAAAATCCTTTTAGTCTCGTAGTGAACTGAGTAGAAAATGGAATAAAATTATTGCAGGGTTTTAAGGTTTTGACACTGGAGGAGAAGTCAGGCAAAGTAGAGCTGGAAGCATACACCCTACAGGCTTCTGCTTTTCATGCTAAGGTGTAGACAACAGAACAATATTTGGCTTTCAAATCTTCCATGGTTTTTCATCAGAGGTCTCGTTGCATCTTACATGATTATCTAAAATCCTTTCATTTGGAGTACTTCATATTCTCTTTCAAATGAACAAAATTATTTTCTAGAGAGCAGAGAAGCATTTGGGATTGCAATTTTCTAGACAACGCCTCTTCCAAAGCATATCCAAGAGATTTCTTAAATAAACCCCACATATTTTATGTACAATGGCATTACCTACAAACAGATACTTCATGTTGCTACAATACATTCCCAAAAATTTTAGCAAACTCTTACTGTCAGTGGGCATAACTCTGCCCCAAACACAAAGACATGCAAATAAACACTGCTTCAGTCTGTGTCTTTGATTATGCAATATCACATACATTTAAACTACGAGATCTGAGCATTAGATTTGAGCTGTTCTACAACTAATAAAATACCCAAACCAACACAGCAGCCACATTAGGATCATTATTAGAGCTCAACTAAACATCATTAGGACACTGTTTCATTCTTTGGCACAAAATCTATGTGCTGGAGCAAACCTGCTCGAGCAGCTTGAGCTGTTCTCCTTTCCCCTGCTCCCTGTTCTGTGCCCTGCCATAAAAAGCACATTTACATGCTCTGGTGACAGACTGGAAACAAGAACATCTCAGTGAACGCTGTATTCTAGGGAAGAGTGAAGCTCACCAAAAGTCTTAATTAGCATAAACTGCTGTTAATGACATTAAATAATAAGAAGTTTAGCTCAGAACTGCACTGATTGCAAAACAGCCCAGCTCTGTGACGTGAAAACAAAACTCTCCCAGGGCGTGTCTGCTTTTGTGGCAAACCCAGCTCATTCCTACACTGAAGTGATTACTGATAAACCTACACAGCAACGAGAGGGACACATTTTATTTAGGTAAAGAATGCAAGTTCCTAGCTTTTGGAAAATGTTTATTTTTCAGCCAACAGAATAAACAAGTACTGGGAATATTGTGCAAGTAAAGGTTATGCAAACCCTGAGCAGAAACCTCCTATTGGGAACCTGAAAACCAGATCACCTGTACTTTTGTGGGAAGTACAGGGAAAGTACAGATTCTTTCCAGAAACGTGTGCAACTGGGGTTTTTCAATAATTCCCAGAGGTGCAGGTACCATGAATTTCTTCCCCTTGCACAGCTCCATGCACACAGCACGGCTGCTTTCCCTTTTTGAGGCAGTCAGTTCTACTTTCAAATATTCCATCTGCAGAGAAGCAAATACTTCTCCACTTGGCTTTATATCCCACAATAAAAGTGGATGGATTAACATGGAAGTGGTGAATATTTACTCCCAGAATATTGTAAGTTTTGTCCCTATTAATATGTGTTATCTGAGTGCCTTAGGCTTTGGCTCCACACAACAGAACAGACATGAAAGTCATTGCTCCCAGCAAAGTGCTGTCTCCTATTATCTGCAGCACAAAGTGGATTGCTGCTATTGTGAATGTGAATGCCACCCTCTCCAGCCCTGAGACACACTATTATACTGCATTGAGAGTTTTCCTGAGAGAGGAATAAATACAGTAATTTCAATTAGCATTCCCTCACATGCTCTGCATTTTGGGACACGGCATTTAATAGATGTGAATGTTGACAGCATGGAGCTTGCAGAAACCGTAATGGCTAAAGCACCACAATCATTGGCCAGGAAAAGGAGTAACAGGAGAATATTACAAGGGTGAGACAACCAACTGTGAAAAGTACAGATTAATGGCATGTAATCACTCAACAAAAAATGTGCACTATTTGAATAGCAATTAATACCTGACCTGAGTTCCAATCTTCCTCTAATATGTGGAAGATCAAATCCAAATAGCTTGTTTTCTTGACATGAGTATTTTAATTAGATTAAACTTCCAATTATTTCCCACATATTTAATATATATGATGTCTGAGGCTGCTAAATAATGTCCAGCCTTTTCAGATGGGAGTTTTGAGGCACAAAGCACCGAAGTGATTTTTGTGACAGTAACTAACCAGCACAGTCAGCTTTAGAACACCCACCCTTCACAGCTTTCACAGAAACCCAAGACTGACGGGTCCAAGTCATCTGGTCTGACATCCAGTCCACAGGCCATTAAATCAGTCCTAACATCCTCGAGAGAGGGCAGGAGAGGAGGTGGAAGAAGGTAAACAGGCAGATACCAGAGCAGGGCCAATAACAAATGCCGCTTCCAAAATGGCAGGGAGATGATTATATGATACTCAAATCGTTTTCTTTGCTGCAGACAAGACCCAAAGTGAAATCAGAGGTCCCAGATGATCTGAGGGAAAACAAACAAACAAACAAACAAACAAAAAAAAAAAAACCAAAAAAAAAAAAAACCAAAAAAAAAACAAACACCAAAAAAACCCAACAAGACATTCCTGTGCTGTGTTTGCTGAGCTGTTACTAACACTGGTGTGTGAACCAGACACAGCAGCAAGACACCAGAGCTCTTTTCACACTCACCTATTCTAGCTAGGTCTGTGCTTTGAGGCTTCAGAGAGAATAAAAAGCAACAATGTCCCTTGTCCTTCCTGAATCAAATGCAGAGGAGAAGCACATTCCATACTAAGAGAGCTGGAGATAAATCTCCTTTGTATATACTTGGGAAATGTCTCAATGCAGAGCAGCAAATATTGCTGGGACATGGAGAGCAATGCAATGTTCCCCAGGGCCAGGGAAGCAGGAGGGAGCTAGATCCAGAGATTTTAGGGCCAGAGGAGTCTGGCTGAGGCAGGTGGATCCAGGACAGGACAGCAAGTGTCACCTCCTGGACACGTCCTGCAGGGCAGCTCATGGCACTCCCCAAGGTCTGTGAGACCAAACCCTGCATGGAGCTAAACCCTCCTGAAGAACAAGGTTCTCCCCCTTGTTCACCTGTAATTCTGATACAGTGAAAGCATTTTTTGATTTAGGAAAAACATAACATAACCAAAGATGTCCTTTCTCTGCCCAAGGGGTGGAAGAACAATATTAGACTATACAGGTGGGAAAAAAACATATCCTTGAAAAAAATTAATTCTTGCTACACAAAAGTGGAAGAAATATGATCTGTTCAGTGGGGTTTTACACAGAGCAATGGAATGGAGCTTTCATCACCTAATAACTGGTCTCAGAAATTCATGAGCTATAAATAATGATCATAAAAAAGCTTATTACATGATCGTTCATGTGTTTGCTTTAACTATTCCTTCTGATTTTTAAATGAAATTTGTAGCTTTTTATACAGTTTTCCTCGTCCTAGAAAATTTTTATATTTGAATTTTGAGTTTTCATCTTAAAATGAACTCAAGCAATTTCATTCTGCATCTTGAATTTCTCCTATACATTAAAAACACTCGTATCAAATCACCTCAGACACCTTTACTGATATTCAGCCATTGTATTAATTGCACAACACTTCAGGGATTCTCCATTGTTATGCTCCTTGTTGCACAGTTTCTATTTTATTGCACAGCAGAAATACGAACTGCAAATGTAATTTATGAAAAGGAGAAATTTGAAATGAATACGATGTAATAAATAACTTCATTTGTTTAAGTGGCTGAATTCAGGGAGCAACGTCTCTCAAAAATATTAGAAATAACTCTGATCTACAGAAGTTATAAATGTTCATTGGAAATTTTGCTGAGCAGGGTAAGGCAGCGATTTAATCTTCTAAACTAAAGGAAAAAATAACAATTAAAAATCCTGATCAGTAATTTTCTCTTTGAAGAACACGGCAATGACATCAGTATTACAAGATGCACTCCTCAGGGATCAGTGAAACTCAGAAGGTGAATACTTCCGTTTATTTTGAATATTTTTAAGATCTTGGTTTTAGTTCATTAATATTTGTAGATTTTAGCAGCTAATCCTAGTTACCTCCTGAGTCAACGTGTTGACTCAAAGACTTCAGCAATCCCTCTGAATTCAAAACCTGGAAACATCATTTCCAGAATCTGGAGGTTCTTTTAAACCTTATTCAAAGTTATGAGGTATTGAAGGAAAGGCAGAAATCAGGATTACAATACAGAAATAATTTCTTCCTTTGCTCATCTCCCTATTTGTAATAGAGCATTTAAATACTTTAGTTCCAGATATTGCTTATTAAAGCAGATGCACAAGATGAATTCGTAGGTTCTTTCCCAAGGTATTTCTGTTTCTATAGACCTGACATTTTCACTAGGCAAAAAGAAAGTACTTTAATTTCCCTTTCATCACCTGGGAATAGAATTACAGCAGTTAGAAGTCCTGTGTGCTATACCAGGAATTCAGCATAGCACTGAATTAAAACTCATTCCTCTGCACTTCAGTCCAGCACCTTCACACAACAAAATAATTTTCTTTCACAGTAATGTAGTATTTTTGCTTAATTTCATAGAATATGGCAGAGAAATTCTAAATCTTGTGAAAGAAATATAAGATGATTTTTTTTTTTTTGGTCAAATTTGTGGAAATTTCAGGTTGTTTCTAATTTAGGTTTTCTTGAAGAATGCGCTGTGCATACCCCACAACCAACTTAGCAAAACATTGTCCAAGTAGGGCTAATATACCCCTAAAAGTACAAGAAACTTCACAGTTCAAACTCTTTCTAAAAGTACTTTAACAAACGCGACTGAAATGATGAATTACTTTAGTTTAAAAGTAATTCACCACGCTCACATTTCATTACCAAGAGCCAGCACATCAGCTGTGTGGCAGCAAAGGCACCCTAATCCCAGCTGGGCCATTCTTCCCTCTCCTTTTCTGGAAGTGCAAAAGGAAAGTCCCAGTGATGACATCAGGCCCTAACCCTCTTCCAACCACGGCAGCACAGAAATTAAAGGAGGTAAAAGAAATCAACAAAAGCTGGTAAGAAGCTGAAGGAATTTGGTTACGATAAACAGAAATGGGGAAACCTACTTTGGTCTGTGAAGTCATTATAATAATTTGTTTAGAAAGCAGTGAAGAAAAAATCCCCAGTAAATGCTTTGGAAAGTGCTGGATCAATTTGCCAGTGCTGAAGCACACCAGCCTCAGAGACTCAGGGACATTTGTATTAAGCAAGAGACACACAATTAAGCTGCATCTCAAGCTAAAACCCTGAGGGCTCCACATTTCATTCCAGTCAACCACTGCTGGGTTTTGGCACTATTTTCTTCGCAAATATGAGTAATGTGGGCCCTTTAGTCACTATTAAGCAGTAATCTGGGGAAATCAACCACTTCCAATAATCTTATACTCCAATTTAGGGCACTCTGAAACCACATAATGAATAATACTGTCGCCAGTTCTCTCCTATAATGACACATGACATATGCCTGCTATTCCTCTTTTCAAATCAAATCCAACTGTGTTGCGGTTTTTTTTTCAGAAAATCTTGTTTATTGTGTTCATTTGAGTTTCTTTCTTCACTCCTTTGATGAAGAACTAAATTTCTGCTTCATAAACAAGATATTCATTGTTAACCCGGCATTCAGAAAGCAGCTGATTCCTTTGCAATAAAAAACAAATTATTTTTTCAAGTGAGTAACACCATGTTATGTTACAAGTTACTCCTGACTAATAAAAAATCTATTTTCACTGTAAATTAGAAAGCTGATTAAGAGATCTTCCAATGTTCTTGTCCCTCCTGGATGGATTTTACCTTTTAGTATCAGTGAAGAATTTGCAAGAATGATTTCCCTGTTGACAGATGTAGAAAAGGTTTTGCAGCTAAGCATGTTCAATGCCAGGATAAAATCAAGCCATTTATCCAATTTCATGTCTTATGACCATTTTCAGTTTGTTTTTTCTTTTCATAACCACTGGAAAATTCTGGTCAATAGCATACATTGGAGCAACGTTCTAAGGAATACAGAAAATTCCAATCTATACTATGAAAGAAAGCAACAACTTGCAACAAAAAAAGTCTTTGAAAGACGTGCAAAGATTTTAAGAAGAAAAGTCTTGGAGGTGAAGATAGAAACTTTTTGACACTTCTGCTTTTATAAGTTGAAAATTCAACCTTTACCTTACTTTTAGAAGATGGATTGAAAATATACTTTACCAAAACATTGCATTTCTGAATCTCAAGTAATCTAAGGCACTGTGAAATATACTGCCCTTTATCAGAAATATTCCCAATATTCTGCTTTTGCAGAAGCAGCATATCTAAGTTATAGATAACTGCGTGGATAATTCCTTATTCTTCCCAGGCAAACACAATCAATTGCATTCCTGAAATTCAATTTAAAAGTAATTTATCTTACATGAATATTCCAAATTCACAAGATTTCACATAAAGCTATTCCTGTAGCATAGGAAACCTCCAACAGAAATTGTTATTCAAGGAGAAATGGCCTCGTGCAAAAAAACTTGGAAGGTGTGTGGTGCAGTATTTGTCTTTGCAGTATTTGTGTGTGAGGTAGCAGGGAGAGCTGTGTGAAACCTGGTGGAAGGATAATTCACAACTGAACTTTAAATAAACTATTAGAGAAAAATCTACATAAAAAGGCAGCCTTGCAGGTGACTTTTTCAAGCAGCTTCCATCACCTCTCAGACACCCTGACTCATTAGTCAGCTCAGAGCTTTCACAGGAGTAAGTGGTGATTTCCCTGTGGTCAGATGATCTTTTGGAGGGAGTGACTGCACGACATTTATGTGCTGTGCTGCTTATTTATTTCTTCTTTCTCATTCTTTATGACTATTCAAGAGTTTTATTTCCTGTAGGAAAAATGTATTATGGAGACACCTGAAACTAACGCCAGTGAAATGAAATATAAGGTTGATTCCTTTGTGATCTCACATCTCCAAATACTTTTAATTAGGCTATATTTACCCAAGGAGGGGACCAGAGAATCAGAGATCCTCTCATTTCTGTGAGTAAGCTCTATCACAGTAAAAAATCCCAACAAAACCAATAAAACACCACTCCAGAATAATATTATTATACCTACTATAACAACTGACTGAACTAGCACAAGACCTGTTGTCTGATTATTTTCTTCAGAATACCTAACTATGATAGATAAAATAGATTAATATTCATTGATATATCCATAATATGAAACAGGAAAACTTGAAACTATTATATTTAAGTGACATGTGTAACAGGAGGCTGAAATGTGCCTATATTAAAATTTTGGTGATGTAAAAGATATGAAGGGATTGCTGGAGGTCATTACCACACCTTACAGCATTAAATTCTCTCAGAATACCATTTCTCATTCACAAATTGAAGTTACAGAATATTTTCAGTATTGGAAAATATAATATCCATTTTATTTGTTTGCCCTTACTTCCAATCTTAGACTTAGACTGATGCTTCATGAGAGACCTCAAAAAATCATAGCAGGAATCAACTCAGAACTTGTTTGGCCACAACTGCTCACACCTTTATCAGTCTAGGCTGGCTTTCTGGTGTGACAGCACACGCCATTCCCAGTGCAAAGACCTTTCTATGGACAGAAAAGGGGCAGTCTCATCTCTTCAGTACACTCCAGACTATGGCTTACATGTGCACAAACCCATGGGACAGAAAGAAGAACAGAAATCAGAAATCCAGTGTGCCTCCTGTTTCAGTGGAATGCAATATTCTGAGATGAAACACTCAGGAGAAAAAGTTCCAAGGATTATTCTAAATATAGGTACAAATTCAACAGAGAATATTGAAAACCACGTGTTACAAAGCAGGCTTTTACCAAGCAAAACCTAATATTCCATATTTTCAAGGAAAAAAGTATACTGGTTCCAAAACCATTCACATAATGGTGCTACAGTTTGCTGTTGTCTGCTAAAGCTACATGAGCAAAACAGGATCAGAAAGGGAAGCTGAGAGGCAGAGCAGTGAATTCCAGCACTGAGAACCTCAGCACACACAGTGTAGAATAAAACCCACCAAGTGCTTCTACGTGCCCACAGCATTCTATAGTTCTCATCTCCCAGGCTGAAAACTGAGTTTAAACATCAGTTCCTCAAGGAGCACCATGTCTTCCAGCTCATGCAAAACCAGTGAAACTTCAAGTTTAAAATTAGCTTCTATTATATCAGTCCAAAATTAGGGCTTTTTCATTTATATCTCTGCCATCTTCCCTTTTTTATTTTAATTCATCTGCTGTCTAAATTTATACCAGTGGTAGCTCCACTACACCCAGCAGACAAGTAATGGTGAATTTAGCAGAACATACACATGAAAAATACAATTTGGTGCAAAGAGATGACCTCAAATGTTACAAGAAATAAAGTTATACACTCATTTCACTCCTATTGCTATACACTTAAAAGAAATTAATTTCCACTGAAGACACTGAACTGCCACATCAACTTGTGTAAAACCTAATTTTCTAAGCAGCCATTTGTATTTTACTGCAAATACACTGGCTGTTCCCTTAAGGACCAGATTAAGGTATGATCACTCTGCACATGCAAATTGTGGGATAGGTTCACAAACTGTTAAAATTGTGAACATAAGAAGTATGTTCCCATTTTCTGAATGCCTGATGCACAACTCTTTCAACACTTAAGTCTCATGCAAATGAAAGGGATTTGTGGCATTCACTTGTGAAAGGCTGATTGACCACAAGGCCCAAAAGGAATGAGTCGTGCTCTGACTGAATCACTCGTTTTTAGGGTCAAGAATATGTCCCAGACTTCGTAGCTACAGTGTTATCAAGGCCACAATTATATTTATACACACTGGCACAATGCCTTTTAAGAAATTTCTAGCAGTGCAGAAACATGGTTTATATTCATTCATGTAGAAGGTGGGGTTCAGAGAACATTTTTTTAATGTTGCAATATCTTAGGAAATATTAGAAATCCAAAACAAAAGCTTGAACAACCCTCTTGCAGCTCAAAGCAGCTGTTACCTGCTGGTTATTATAAAGAGAAATCTCTCAATGATCTTAATGATCATCACAGCAGAGTTTCAGAACAACATTATGTGGATGACTCAGAAGGTTTACTGTTAAATATCTTTAATCAAATGACAAGTATCATTACGACGACCATGTGAATAGAAAACATATAAACTTAGACTTGAAAACCAAACTAATTTTCTGTCTGCAAACAAGGCACCTGAGAAATCACTGAAAAAGCTACTTAAACACCTCAAAGCTACAAAGCTCTCAGTGTTGGGAGGCAGCACGAGACTGTTGAGCTGAGGGCTGTCAGGCAGCTGGAAGCTTGCATTCTGGGGTGATTATCACCCAGGGCATGTAACACCACCTGTACCACACTGCAGGCTGTGTGGCTGTCCTGCCGTGTGGGCAGCTGGATGATTACAGCCCCAGACCCAAGGGAACCAACCTTGTCTCTAGGGACTGTGCTGTGGGAGCACTCCCAGCCCATCCCAATCCCACAGCGAAGTGCAGGCAGCACTCTGGAGGAACCACTGTCATTCATCACCAAAAGCTCTCTCCCACCTCCCTGAGTAACCCAAGACCTCGTGGATCACAGCCTTGGGATGCAGTTAAACTGGGAATTCAGCAATCCTCAGGCTCAAGGATGGACATTTAGGTTTACCATCATCTCCTGCCTTTCCTTCCCCCTTGGCCACAGAATGGAGCAGAACATCCCCTCCCGGGACACCGAAGGGTGAGTAAACTTCTGCTCTGAAAACAAACATTTCCTCGTACAGACTCATCATCCAGAGCCTCTGCTTTGGGAAACCATTAGGATACAAAGCAATTCTGAAATCATTCCCTTTTCTCAACTTTTATAGAGCAACTGAACTTATTAGGATCTATCCAGAAGGATTATGACTGTCTTAGGACTTTAAAGCAGGAGTTTGTTTCATTTGCTACTAGTTTCTATCTTACTTGATAGTTGAATTATCCGTGTTTCCTGAGCGTTACATTTTCATCCTGCAAGAAAACAAACAAACAAACAAACAAACAAACAAACAAAACAAAACACTTCTGTAGAGATCTGAGCTAGTGTCTCTTAAGTGCATCATTTAATGCATCTAGGTTTAACTAAATACTTTTTTATTTTGCTCTATTTTATTCTCTGACTTCCACAACGAATTTTCCACAAGTTAGAAAATGGAGTTTCTTTAAATAACGTTCTTCATTGATGTGCAAACACCATTTAAGTAGGTAGCTAAATGCTCAAAATGTGCTCTGCTCACATTGAGACACATTATTTGTATTTACCACCAAAAAAGAAGAGAACGGCCTAAAAATTCAGGCAATTAACATCAATAAACATGATGTTCCCACAGCTACAGTAGCAATGTTAACATAGTAAAAACCTGAAGTAACTATAGTTTCAGAATCAGCTTAAAAATCTGATTTCAATTTATGAAAACTACAAAAAGCCTGGTACAATTTTACACGTGGAATTAATTAGTCAAAGTGAATAGTATGGTAAGATAGAGACAGTTCTCCGGCCCAGTTTAAAAGTGGTCCCCACACTCAGACAGTATTTCTCAATCCACAGGAAATTGAATCTGAAATTACATACACCTAGGGTTTTCTTCTTGCCTTATTATGCTGTTTTCCAAGATGTAATTACATTATGGCATCGAAAGCAGTTCTGTTTTGCACAGGTATTACCATTTTTATTAACCAAAGTAACAATGGGTATATATCATTTACAATTAGTCCCTCTAAGTGTTTAACTAAATACCTCAGAAATTTTGGAAATTAAACCAGTAACAAAAAACTATTATTTACTGACATGTTTTAATAAGATTAGAGCCCTCTGTGTTTTATCTTCTGAAATTATTTCACTCTAGCCACTTCAGCTGGTGTGAAATTCTTGACTAAGATGCATAGCCCTGTTGTCACTCTGAGCAGTGGCTCTTCACCTCGTGATTAATGTCAGCCGCATTCATTGGCTAATTTAAAAAATGCAGAAACTTTGCAAGCAAATCAATGCCCTTCAGAAATCTCAGCAAAATCGCATGAGTACGAATTTTGCAGGAATAAAGTTGTACTGTAAGTAAAGTGGCACAGAATTTAGAACAAGTTTAGCACGTATCTTCACAATCAGTCTCCATTTCAGCATTAATTTTCTACAGATTGCACTCTTGGAATGTGTAGACCTGACATTTACTTTCTCTGCTGATATTAAAACCGCTATTATTCCACCACAATTGTTTTTCAAATGTTTCCTAAAATACTGGTTGCAAGTAACTCCCACAACCAGGCCTCATCTATTCCCTTCCCATGTGACACACAGGTTTGGATGTATGGGCACATACAACCAGCAAACTGTAAAATTAGCAACGAGATGAAGAAACCCCACAAGACAAATTCTTACTAGAATTAAGCACTTTACAATAGAACTTCCTAAATTGTTTCTATTGTTACACTACTTCTGGATTGATTATTTCATGAAGTCCCAAATGATAGAAAAAACACACTCAAATCAAATCTGTGCCAGGGTCACAATCTCAGTTATATTTGCTATAATCCAGTAAAGTTTCGTAATCCTCACTATGAAAAGAACTGATCAAGGAGACTAATTTTTTAAAGTTCTAAGTGTGCTTAAGCATCTTTTACTTATGCACATGCAGCCTGCTCATAAATCACTTCAGCAAATTTTGTGCCTCTATTTTTTTAATATCTCTATTTATGATCATAAATGCCATCAGCAAAACTGGGAATTGAAATTACATAGTGAGGGGAAAATAGTCCCTGTTCTATATTTGAAAGATTAAAATTGAATTGCAAAAAAAGTGGCTTAATATTCATAGATGTTTATGTTACTGCAAGAAAAACACCCAGTTTATAAAATCTATCCCAAGAGCCATATGCAATTTGTATCGATTTTACTTTCATAAAGTTGCTACCTCTTTATGATGATTTATAAGTAGATGAGTTAAGTATTTTAATATATATATATATATATATATCTGTAAACATCAACCCAGACTATTGGCTATAAGGAGGACCACAAAGCTGCTTTTTATGTTTTACAGTAATAAAAGACCCAGAAAATATAATCTTTTCAGTTATTCCTTAGTCACCACACTTTCACATATTATTAGAGCTCTCCTAGAAAGAGCACTGTATGCATTCTGATATAAATACACTTTAAAACAAGCCAAGGTAGCAACACAGGTCACACGTACACACTCATGTATTTATAATGTGCTCTAAGAAGCTTTCAGACTGTATAAACCCCAAATATTCCAACACCAATAAAGTTTTAAAACTCTGGTCACTAAGAGCTGGACTGAGGTATTTGAATGTGAAATGCAAACCATTTTATCTGTCTGAGTAGAGCCAAGTTCCTGAAAAACACCATTCCATACCCCACATTTTGAAGTGACAAAGACTAGGAAAAAATCTATCAAAACTTCATTTTAGGATGCATTGATTATTTTAAATGGCAAATACTTCCTCAAATCCTCCAAGTCAAGCATCTCCAAATCACAGAATCTCCTTATTATCCTTTTTAAAAATGCATGTGGTGTTCTTTTTTCTCCAGTCATTGAGGGCTTTGACTGCCACGGCTTTTCAAATATCATGGAGAGTAGAGTGCCGTAGCAATTCCATCTGCCAATTCCCTCAGGACCCTGGGACACATTTGTTCATTTCCTATGGACTTGTGTGGTTCAGGTTCCTCAGGTGGCTGCAAACCCAACCTCCTCCTAAATGGGAGGGATTTGGTTTGCCCAGTCCCTGCTTTGAGGCTCAGGGACTTGAGAGATGTGGGAAGGGTGATTGTGAGTGAAAACTCCCCTGCCTTCTCCATGCTGGTTGCCGCTAGATTTTCTGTCTTATTTATTTGGGTGGGTATATTTTCTTAATTCTTCCTTTTCTGACCAATGTTCTCATAGAAGCCCTTCCTATGGTTCTTCAAATTCCATGAATAATTCCGAACTCCAAATGTGCCTTCCCTTTCCTGATCCCATCCCTACACATGGTAGCAACACACCTGTATTCTTCCCAGGACTGACTTCCTTATTGTACTTCAGATCCATCCTGACTCAGTCATATTCTTCTGCTGCCTTGCCTGCCTGATTTCTCACACATAGGAATCAAGAGTTCTTGTGCTGTGAGGAAAGTGTCTTTAAAAAGCCTCTTTTCTATTCCTTCATCCCTGAGGGCAGTTTCCCGGGGGGGTCCATCCTGGGTTTTGAGATTAAAAAAAAAAAACCCCAAACCAAACCAGTCTGTGCAGTCAGGAATCCACACGCAGCCAACCAGTGGCATCTTTAAGAGTTCTGCTAAGCCACAGCTAAAGCCAAGGGGCTTTGGTTCATTACTTCCCAAAATAACAGCCCATGCCATATTCCCTTCCATAAATTGAAGATGATTGGTGCATTTGCCCAGATCTGGAAACATTTATGCTCACATTAAAGCACAGAGAGAGCCACTCTGAAAGGAGAATGTGACTGAATCCTTAATCTAAGGCTTAACCAACACTTGCTCTGCACATAACCTGGATTTACTGTGTTCCCTTTTCATGCACCTTTCATTCCGCTGAGTTGCCTGAATTCTCACCTCGTGTGGTATTCCTTGGTTAGATCGTTCCTTCTCCTCCACAGATGGAGGAATTAGTGAGCTTTGGTTCAGTCTGGATGAAGTTCCAGGATGCAAAAGACTCACAACTAATCTGCTCTGTTTCCACAGAGCTGGGAACTTTCTGGTTAATGCAATTAACAGGATTGCTTCTATGCCTCACCTTTAAGCACAACGAAATTAAAATGTTCAGCAATTGAACACTCTTCTAGGAACCATTATATTTATTATTGTAGTCCTGCACCAATGGCTACCACTCAAATGACCTTGTAAATGACACATCCCTCAAATACAAACCTAAAGATTAACCTGAAGGTTGATACACAAAAAGCAGTCCTGAAAATGGTAAACACATTACATTTATTGCTGAGCCATCCAACTAAAATATACCCATTCAATATGGCTTGCCTTTGTTACCAAAGTAAAAATACATTTATAAATATAATGGATAATTCCACACCGATCATCTTTGGTACTAAGANNNNCTTTGGTACTAAAAAAAAAAAAAACCAAAAAACACCAAATTAAAATTTATCGTGGTGTTTTGTATCATATGATAGAGGGTACAGTTTAACATGTACCAGCCCAGCAGACAACTTTACTCATTTAAGTACAACATGGGACTCTAATCCTACAGAGATTTATGCATTGCCTAAATATACTTGAAGTTTCATATCATTAATTCCATTGATATAAAGGTGTTCAGTACACAAAGCAGCAGGCTCAGACCAGCAGAACTACTTAGATTAAAAACAGTCTGACAAGAACATTATTTTTAATTGAGATTGAAATAATTGACTTAAGTGGAGGCTTTTTGTTTCCTTTACTTGGCAAATC
>VWZT01014990.1:815851-834544 GCA_013397055.1 Pachycephala philippinensis
AAAAAAAAAAAGGATTGAGTGGGAAGATTCACTCTGATCTTTCCCAGATTTCATAATAAATCGCCATCCCTTGGCAATCATTTACCTGAGTCAACTTAGTATTCCCTAAGTCAGCTGAGCTTTCTTGCCTTTCATAACATAAAATTAAAACAGTAGAAATTATTGATTAATGACAAGAATATATACGGCCAGCTCCATCATTTAATAAAGAAAAAAAAAATCCATACCATTAAAAAAATGGATCTGGTTCAGTGTCCATAAATGTAAAACGTGTATGCTTTACTACTCTCTGAGGAATTTCTGATTAACCCTCTAGTTCATATTGTACTCAGCATTTTTGATTGAAGCTCTAGCACAGTTTCTGTTAAACAGAAATGTCATTATTCAAGGAGAGGAAAAGTCATAAAGCATAATGCAATCCTGCACTGTCACCACAGGCAATAACCAATAGTGTGAACTCAGGCAAATGACTTCTGCTTAAATATAATTTCCTTGCCGTGAAATGCATCACAAATAAAAAAGAAATTCGCTCATAAAACACCTGATAATTCAGGAGTCGAAAGGACTGGCCATATTTGCCAAGTTATAATGACACAAACCACTGTGGTTCAGTGGCTTAGCCCTAGAAAAATGATAATATTGCTCTAATGCTCACAGGTCTGACACGAGAAGGGGCTGAATTACACTCTCTGCACGATGTACAGTGATATTTCACACAAGTACCGAATTCATGAGGTGAAAAAAGCAGCACAAACAAGAGGCAACAAAATATAAACACTGCTGTGCACAATCATTTCAATTAGCAGGTAAACTACAGGCAAGTTTTGCTCTTCAGTCTATAAATATGATTTTACTCTAAAACAAATTCAGAGACGGATTTATTGATTAAGAAAAACAATTGATCCAGTGTTTGGTAATTCCACTCGATTATTCCCAAGCTGAGTAAACTCTGGTAACAAACATTGCTGTATGACCAACAGATCTCTGAAAAGAAAGGGATTCTTGAGACTGTGTTACTATTTAGTTTACAGGTACAGAATAATTACAGTTCTGTGATTCAGAAAATAAGAAAGGAAATTAAAATAAGCCAAATAATTCTGGGATATTCAGTGACTCACTGCTAAAAACCTTAAGTGTAATAAATACCAGCATCTATGCAGTTATGTAAGTAATATACAATATTATTTTCAAACTATATATTTCAAAATCATTAGTCACATAAAGCCGTGCCATAAAATTTGATTGAGAAGAGCCTTTATCCCATACAAAGTCCAGATGACTCTGGGAAACATCAATAAATATAACTCCTATTGTAGCATGGGAAGTCATTTCACTAACCCTCACCTTGTTTGCTTGGAAAGTACTTGTGAGAACCAATAAAACCTTTCTTTGATTACAGTGGCAATCAATACGTCGTTTCGAACACAAGCAAACACTTTAAATCCCAAGATTTAAAATACATCTCCCTAGAGCATCTGGTTGACAAACACCTGTTTTTTTTTGCTCTGGCCCTTTTCTTAAGTGCTGTCCCAATAACAGCAAATCAATCACAGACTCAGAGAACAGCCTGAGCTGGAAGGGACCCACACGGATCATTGAGTCCAGCTCCTGTCTCTCCACGAGACAACCCCCAAACTCTTGCCATGTGTCTGAGAAAGCCTGTTTCTTCGTAAAGGATACCTGAAACTATTCCCAAGACCATTCCCAAATCAGATACTACAGCCCTGATAAGGAGTCTAAAAATTTTCCTGACCCAGTATATTTGCCAATATCTCCACAAAAAGTGCTTCGCTCCCTTACAGTTGCCTCCTCATTAAAGATCCCCTCATGGGAACCCAGACCAGTATCTTTATTCAAGCTGATATCAGGTTTTGCATCCTTTTCAGCCTGTCTTGAATTTCTGCCAACACAGCAATATTTAGCCAACTAATTTAATATTACTGATTAATGAAAAAAGCCTGTAGCTCCCAACTCTTTTCATGTGTCTAGTGTTAACACTTGACAGGAACACCAGAAGCAGTACAGCTGGTAGAAAAAGGCAATGTATATAGGCAGATATTTTCAGGTATTCTCATGAGTAATTGCTCTGTTGGATCAGCTATTTAAGTAGTTTTTTCTCAGAAAGTGACAGACTATAGCCACACCCAGTTTGGTTCTCCTCCAGTTTAAGAGAGATGTAAAACTGAAGAAGGTCCTGCTGATGCCACGGTGGCAAAGGGACGAAAGCACAGAGGGAGAGGGAACAGACGGGCACAGGCTGGCAGAGAAAAGGCTAAAGACAACCTGACAGGAACCTACAATTACTTGCAAAGCAGTTGCTAGATGTCAAAGCCAAAGTCTTCTCAGCCTCATCCACCCAATAAATCAAACCAGTTTGGTAGGTTGAGTGTGGACACCATGGAAAAGCTCAGCACCAGGTGGGTAATGTGTCATAGATTTTATAATAATTCCATTTTCAGAGGTTTTCAAGACTTTTCTAGACAAATCCACGACTGACCTGATTTACCACTGGCACTACAGCTCCTGTCAACCAAAGATTAGGTTTGATCATCTCCTGAGGTTCCACTGAGGCAATTTTCATGTCTGTGTGATAACCTCAGGAATGGGACTCATTCAGGCACCCACCATCCCCTTCTGAAACTGAGGCAGACTTGCTGCAGATGCCTCTTTGAAAAAGGCTCAGCTTTTGAGGATGGGGAAGCCATTTAAATAGATACTTACTATATTAAGAATGAGAGGAGTGTTTTAAACCACTGCAAGGGAGCACAGATTGAATTATACTCCCTGAAGTGCAATAGGGAATACAATCTAATCTCATTAGGTCAATAACATATTGTGCTAGTAAATCTAGTTTATTTTTTACTCTACTCTTACCATTCTCCATTGATTATTTTCATCATTTTATCCATATAAATATGCTAGGTCACCCAGAAAACCTGATTACTGTAGTTAAAATTATCTAAGAAAAAACAAACTAAGTATTTATGGTTGCAGAAAAAGAAAACCATTAATTTTTTCCCTGAAGGAGGAAGGGAAAGGAAAGAATTACAGAAAGTCGTGTGGTCTGAGAGGCACTAACTTTCATTTCTTCATCAAATTGAAGTACTGTTAAAAAGCTCCTGGTGATCACTGCAAAATCAGATTTTTATCCTAGTCAATCATTGCTTTTTGCAGCCAGGAAGACTTTGCCACCATGTTTCTGTATCTTCATCCTGTTAAACCCCTGGAAAATGGCAGGCAGCAGAGTCCTTATAGCCATGAAGAAACCAAGAAGTGCCAGCTCCTCAAGAGTCAAAACAATGGCCTGACAGAACAGTGCCAGGTTAAACACAGCCCAACCAACCCTATGTCTCTTTTCATCTCTTTTTCCTTTCCCTCCATGGCAGAGGACAATCTGAGGAATTCAAAAGTCTAATATACTCACTAGTGAAGTCCAGGAAGAGAAGCATCTCACTCATTACAAACAGTCTCTGTGGCACTATTGGTATCGAAGCAGAATATGGATTTGTTTTTTTCTCCAGGACTGATAAGCACCAAAACATTCCATTTATTCTCAAATTGGATTAAGTCAGATATCTGTTTTCTGATCTTTTATACATCTATCTTTCATAGCTAAAAAGATTCTCATTACACATTTGCCCACTAGTTTCAATTTATAAACAAAATAAAAATATTTCAGAGCGAAATTATGATGATAGGAGAAAGTAATTTCAAACAACCCATGGCAAAATTTAGCAAAATTAAGCTATATTTAAAATAGGCATCTTTTTAAAATCAAATGGCATGTTTATACAGTACCTGTTTAAAATAATTAGCAACTAAAACAATGACCATACGTGGTCATTAGGATAATGAGATTAAATGGAAATGCAAATTTCCACACAAAGAAACCCAAAGATCTGTGAGGGAGCAATATAATTAGGACACATGGAATGAATTGAACTGCACCATTAAGAATTTAAACTGCAAATATTTCAAATAAGAGAACAGCAATAATTCTGGCTTTGCAAGTTTTGGAACCGCACAAATCTATAAAGAAGAGTACTGTCACAGGACTATAAATGTAATGTTTTAAAATCTGATTTTGGTGAAGTCTCTGCTCGTGCCTTTGCAACAAACAGCAGATCAGCCCCCTGCAGACGGCGTAGCCGATGCAACAGATGCACAGATGTGAAACCTGGGATTTGCAGAGAGCAGAAAGCAGCGTGCTCCATCCTTCCCCCTTCTGGAGCAGATTTACCAGCTCAGAGTGCCCGTCCCTGCCCCGTGACCCTGCTGCTGGAAACGGGCGCTGGCAATGCGCTGAATTATGGCAGCAGTGGAATTTGGCTCCATGCTTCATTAGCTGGCCGACAAAGCAATTCAGGACTGTTATTGAATCATATACCATTCTTACTATTCTCCCTTTCTCAGTTTTATTTCACTGGATAATTTTTTTTTTTTTTTCCCCACCACCCTATTTCTCAGGAGAGAGAAAAATGCTTTGTATTCTATTTTTAAAGCTATCCCCAGCAGCAATACCTATACTAGTATTTTCACAGACTGTCTTCTCTCCTCCACGAATTCTAATAATATGCCATAGAAACCAGTTTAACTGTTACACCTAATTTAATATTTTAAATGAACAGTATTGCTAAGAACAGATAATTATTCCATTTCTGTCTATTTGATATTTTCAGTTCACTTTTCCATGTAGGCTTTCCTTAATGCTAAACAGTATTTTCTAGTTTATTCAATAAACTATCCTACCAAATAAAATACTTCCCATCAGCAATGGAATTGATCAGGAAGTGATCAGAGCTGGACAGCAGCACAGCACTGCCTTTCAAAGTTATTGATTTACTTCCACTAAAGCCAATAGGAGCTTGCAATCAACAGAATATTCATATTGCCATATTGAACATAATTTGGTCTTTAACAGTTAGTCAAAATTATTCATTTTAGTGTGCTTAGAATTAATTTCAGTATTCTTAGATGTTACAGAAAATATTGCAAGGAATGAATGATGAGACACAAAGGCAAGCATGTATATGCATCATTTTGTGTATTTTTAAAATAACTCCCTGTAAGTTTTCATCGCTCACCACCATGATTACTCTACCAGCATTGCAACATAAATACCCACTGCTTCCATCCAACAGTTTCAATGAAAATCAAAAGAAAATCTTTATTACTTACATCCCCAAATGCCAAGAAAGTATTCTATATCAATATAATTTGAATGTCCACAAACTTATCTCAAGGAAGGGCATTTATGCTTCCTGAATTATTCTCATTTGATCCAGATGTGAAGAGAGAGACAAGAAACAATAAAAACTTGCACCCCATCATTAGGGGTATTTTTATACAGAAATATTTCCCTCAGAACTCTATTTCCATTTCCATCAAAGTTTTTGTAAATGTGTCAAAACAATTTACTAATATATTCATTATAGAAAATATAATTTCCACTCTACAAATCAGAATCTGAAACAGATCTGCTTGTCTGAAGCTGTTAACACATTTTGAACTAAGTCTGCAAGACATGGCCCATTTAAAATAAAAACAGAACAATAAAATCAAACAGGTTGTTGAATTTACGTTATGCAGACAGAAGTGTGCCAAAAGATACTAAAGACACTACAGAAGCAGGCGAATCCTTAATAATTACAATAATAACAATAATTACAGCTTTTTACAAAGCTGTGAGGGTTTTATCACAATTGATTCTCCTACAAGAGTTTCCAATAGAATTCAAATAGAGGAAACAAACGTGTGTTTTTCTAAGGTTTCCCAAGTCTTGATTTAGCCCAGGGGACAAGGTTTGGGCCAACATCTCGTCACGGCCACACGTGCATTAATAACTTACCAGAGTTCCTTGTTTGGGTTATGCCCCACAGACAGGGAACCCTGCTGACTCTCTGTCACTGAGCCAGCCTGAACCTGTTCTTTAAAACACTAAATTTTCACTACAAATTGTCCATGTCTGATGTGCCAAAAAAAGTTCCTGAAATAAATGAAGCAACAACTTGTGTCATGACAGCGGACACAGCAGCAGCTGTAACAATATGCTCCCAAAAAATGCTTGCACTTGATTGTTTTAAACAAAGTCAACATCCTTAATTCTTAGGCTCTTTTCTTTTATTTTGATGTGTAGTAATAAAATTTTAATTAATAGGATTTTATACATGAGGAATTAAATAAAAAAGGCATTACATCCCTTTAAAAGCAAGCAATTCATTTGTAATTATATCTTATGAAATAGTAATATATTTTGAATAGTAATAACTGCAAATACACAGATGGTAAACAGCAGGAGCTCCTAAATAACATAAACCAGATCTTGAAATGCTTGTGAAATCCTTTCTTTAATACATAGTTTCATCAAGAATAGTCCCCACAGGAGTAACTGGAATTTGTGTGTGCCTTCACTCCTATAACCTGCACTATTTCCACGCACCAGCTGTGTCATTTGCAGAGACTTTCAAGAGTTCCCATGTCCAAACACCGTGAGTTTCCTGGCACAGGTCTTTCATAGGGAACCAAGCTGCTCAAAATAGCATGACAGCATTTGAATTAAAGCCCCCTCCCAAAGTGTGGAAGAAGCATGAGAAACATTTCTCTAACACCAGTGATGTTCTGAATAACGAGGCACCGTGGCAGCAGCATCCCTCAGCAGGTCACTCAGGTCTCTTTGTGCAAAGCTGTGTCAACACTGGGTTATTCCAAGGAGTGAATCCAGTGGCATTACCCACAGCAGCAGAATTCTGTGTGCAGGCTACATCTGAGACATTATTAGAGACAACTTTTGCCTCATTAAGGCAGTAAATCCAACGTGAGTTATAATCACCATCTCTTGCTCCTGAGCAATTAACTCGTGTCAGCATTCTACAGTCACCAGTGCTAATTTATCCTTAATGAGAAGTATGTTAGAGCCCACATGCAGCTCTGAGTAAATACAATGTCTTGTAGCACACTCATAATTGTGATGCTCGTGTGAAAGTTAATATACATTAATTGGAATAGGCCAATGCAACAGAAAGAAATTTGTTACAATTGCATAAAGGCAGGTAATGGTTTCCTTTAAATCAACTCAGGAATTCCAATCTCATATTAATATAACTTTCTGAATTATGAATAAAATATTGAGAATACTAAAAATTAAAATAAATTTAATTGTGCTTCCTAGCTGGTGTCTCAGTTTCAATTTTTATCGGCCTTCAGTTTTAATCTATTTTTATGAGATTTTCTTTCCAAAATACTACTAGGGCAATGCATATATTTGAACTGTATTCCCATCTTGATATATCTGTTACTTTACTTATGCAGAAATTACAAGATTTATCCCACAGGTTATGAGTAAAAACATATACTTATATTAGTTTTAAATGGATCTCTTCTGAATCCCAAGCATTGATACTGTTGCCTTTACTAAAATTGGGGGTTTTGAAAGTTAACTCTGCAGGGTTTAAGTTTTTATTTTACCTTAATGGATTAAAGCCAGCTTAGGGCAACATGAGATCTAGTCAGTCTTCCTCCAAGGAACAATCTTGGTGCAAAAAGTGAAAATTAAACCTGAAGGCTTGAGTACAAGGTGCGAAATGCAAAACTCCCCTTGTGTTTTCTCATCATCTTCAACTTCCTTGTTAAAAATTTATCAAACCTACCAGTTATGAATATCAAGCACTACCAAAATGCATGAGATTAAAACATCAAGATTCACAGCTTTAAGAAAGTGTCAGCCTGAGAAACTGGATTTCTTCTTCCTGAACACCATGTGCATTCTCCATTTTGCTACACTGGTTTTTAGGTGAGGGGAATACAAAACAGATGTTCAAGGTCTCCAGCCCCATACAGCAACACGTACCACAAAACAGCCCACAGAGGCTTCTAAAACAACAATCTAGGCTTCTTTTTATTTCCTACCCTAATTGTGTGGGCTCTTAGCAGCCAGTAGCTGTTACCTCTTCTCTCAGGCTGAAGGCTTTCTCCTTGAGCCCCCAGCTGGAAGATATTTTTAATTCACATACACTACTGGTAGTCCCCTGCAAGGGAGGGAATGCCCTCAGTGACAGACAGAGACAGTTCTACCTTAAAGCTTGTACACAAGAGAGTATTTCTAATGCAATTTAAATATCTATAAAGTTTTTTACATACATAAAAATATATTTTTACATGTATCATTCAGGCTGTTGGAACAAACCAGATCTTCCCTACTAAGTACAGCTATTTACTCCTTTAGGCCTGGTCTCCCCTCTAATGAGTATTAAAATAAGACGTGAAATAAAGTTTCCACCCAGCCTGCTTCTGCTCCAGGAGAGCTTCATCCCATCAGTGAAGTGAATCAGACTCCAAAGCAGGGATATGAAGCCTTGCCCCAGGATGATGGAAGCCTGTGCCACTGAAGCCATGTGGTATCTCACAATTTTCCTGGGGTGTTCTTGGGGGTTTTACTGAGGAGCTCTGTCCACAGACATATTTCTGTTTAAACACTACCCAGGCCACGTTCATTGCCCAGATCAGTTCTAGTAAATCTATCCAAAGCCAACACAAACACCACGTCCCTTGCAGCTGCAAAGTAGTTTGTAACAGCTGTAAGGCCTTCAGTGAAGACAGAAGGATGCCCAGACTTTGCTCAGCCAAGTAACAAGGTCCAGATGGATGCAGCAATGCCTGCAGTAGCTGTGTAGTGCTCACAGAGTTAAGAGAATAAAAGGGAAGTACAAATTCACACTGACAAATTCAAGTCATCACCACTCGTAAAGAACCTGTCCTAATCCTCGTGCAGTGTTACTGAGAGAGAAGCCAGTTTTGTTCTCCACTATTAAAATAAAATGTTCCCCAAGTGAAGTTTGAAAAGAAAGAAACAATGTTCACGGAATCTACCATTTTACTTTTCTGCTACTACATCTCTCAAACAAAAATAGAGACAATATTTCTTGGATTGCATAAATGTGTTTATAATGCACACTAAACCAAAGAATATTCTCAGAATTTACCTTTATCTTTAAAAGCTGTTGTTCAAACTTTTCAGATCCAGCAGTACAACACACATTTTGATTTTATAAGCAAGTTCCTCACCTATCTGGTTCTGCAGTTTTTGTCCCACCTGTATCTGCTTTATGAATGCCAGTGGACTTTAAAGATCTACCACATTGCCTTCAGTTCCTTTCCTCTCCTTCATTAAACACGCTCTTGACACATTTTAGGAGCCATGCTGCACTCACATAAAGAGGATTTATGAATAAACATGTGAGATGAGCTCCTGCTCACCCAGACTAACACTGAAATGCAGCAGCAGTTCACATCTTTAGTTTCAGAGTTGGGTGAGAATTCCCCATGGAATATGCACTGTGTAATGTTTGACACAAACCTAACGTTTGTTTTTGATTTATAGCTGTTTTCTCTGAAAAGTACAAATAAAAACACAGAACGTTGCAATATAACTCTGTGCAGTGCTGGAATTAGCACCCATGTGTTCCTGTGCACTGTGAGCTGCAGAAACTGCTCGGCTGTTTACAAATTCCAAGCAATCACAGATATGTATATTTGTATTTAATTAATTTATCAACCACACTGCTCTTCTGCTTTATTCAAAACCCATTTCCATGTGACTAGAGTAGGCTCTCACTGAGACTATTTTTTTCCATCTGTAAAATCCGTAATGCACAGATTAAGTCATTTTTAATTACAAACTAATAACAAACTAATGGTATAATTTATGTGGTAATCTAATTTGTCATTTGAACACTGTAGAAAATAACAGTAGCTGCCAAGCAAGACATCCTAGAAAATTGTTGTAATACATATTTAGATAAGTGAAACCTCATCATACTATTCAAAATTAGTAATTTCTAAGGAATACAAAGCAAATGACAACAGCACAGTAAACACAACTCTTTGAAAGTCAGTTCCAGACCCTTTTGGCAAAAATATTATAAGAGTCATATAACTGTCCTCTATTTCAATGTGTATCTTCTTCACATATTTGAAATCATTCTCAGGTTCTACATTCCAGGTTGTGAGATACCTGGAGCTGGAGGCAAAATTCACAGCAGTGAGAGACCCCTCCCATCCTGCCACACCTCAAAATGAGGCGTGATAAAGAACCAGCCACGTGAGACATCTTAAACTGGTATAGGATTTCATTTCTTCAGCATATATAACATTTTCTACAGCCTCAGATTTTCGCTTCAGCATTAAATTGTAAATGATGCGCAACAATAAAAATTATGTAACTGCTGTTTTGTGTGGGCTAGAGGTATGTTTGGGCATAAAACGGGACTGAGATGAGATGTGTGCGGAGGTGCGATGGCAAAACCATGAAAAGCAGCACTTCTAAGTGCAAAGCAAGAGTCTAAAAAAGCCTTGTCATGAATCCACAAAGTTGTGTTAAAAATTAATTTTCACAAATTTGAGGAAGTTGTGCATTCTACAGCAGAAAGCTGGAAATGTTTGTCCAACTGTGGCTCATCAGTACCAAAAGCACTGTCCATAAGACAGCGTTCTGACACCATCTCCTAAACTCAGAATATTTGAATTTTCCAAGACTTTTGGCTAATCTCTTCCAAGAATGTACTCTTTATCTTTTACTAAATGGTCAGTCTTTATCAAAAAAATAGTATTTTGAGTCATTGGTCTTTATTTTGTTTTGTGAATCTTGAAGTGTTTTGGCTTACTATTATTTCCTAAAGTGTTACATATTTACTCTGAAGTCTTAAAAGGTAGGACATGTGACACTGGAAAGAATTTCAATATGGTCTCAGTAAAAAAAAAAAAATCTTCAAATGTGCTATAGTGACTGAGAACAAAAGAAAAATGAAACCATCCCCTAAACACCTGGACAGGTATTCAAGTCACTGCTGTTTACATATTTCTTTAACTTCAACACATCATGAATTGGCCTGGAGACTTTGATCCCATGCATATTATACAGGTAATTTTATTAAATATTGCTGAAACTAAAATCTTCAACATCTCAAAATTGTTTAAGGCATTTCCCAAAGCTATGCCTGCCCTACCAAGGATCCAGCTACTGGAGAAGGAACGATTCAGGGACTGCTCAGCTCACTTGGCAAAATAATGTGAGCTTCTCAGCTCCCATGGATACTTGGCTTGGCCTTCTTTCATGGATTCAATTTTCCATGAGAAGGACTGTACATGAATTTACACTTTCAGATTGTTAAGACCCTCATCACACACACTTCCAGGAAAAAAAAAACTTAACCTACCATTGAAAAGATGTCACAGAAACAGCCTGAATATAATTTAAAATTTTAAGCAAAACTTTTGGATCCATGAGCATTCCACATGGTATCTCCACTATCACCATTAATCTGTACCCTGTGCCAATCTGTATAAAACCAACTGTGAAAAAAATCACATTATACCATTCTGAGCAGCTTCATACATTCTTTACATTTAGAATTACACTGAAATGACAGAGGGATTGAAACAGATTTAGGTTTACAAACAGGAAACCACAAAATATTTTACTTTCTTATCCCAAAACTATAACAAGCAAAGGATTTAAAAGAAAAATATTTCAGTGGATTTTATCTATTTTATCTATGTATACGTGTAATGAAAATTAAGATATATGGTATATGCTCTTTATCCCCATCAACATACTGACATATTCCTAAAAAAAAAAAAACAACTCAATAAAGAAGCTTTTTTTTTTTTTTTTAGGAGGTTTGATTACTCGTTGCACTCTGCAATGATGCAGGAAAAAATTGATCAATGCCATTGCTCAGTACCAGAAAGTACTGGGTTGTACTTGCCTGATTCAGTGTTCAGTCAAGCAAGTAGAAATCAAAGAATGTTGTTAAGATGTTAATCAGACCTTTGCCCTTCATGTTCAATACCACAACTTTGTTCTGTAAATTCCTGGAAAATCTAAAGTTTTTGTTTTAGGGAAAAAACCTGAAACTTTCAGGCTGATTACAGATTACACTGTTTTTTAAAATTGTATTCAATTACATAGCCAAAACATGTAGTAAGAAATATTTGGCCTGTGGAATTGGAAAAGCTTCAGCAGAGTGTAAAATTCAGTGTCCTTCACCTGTAGTTTGGTTCACAGAATCACAGAATGAACTAGGTTGGAAAAGACCTTTGAGATCATCAAGTCCAACCTATGACCTAACACCTCCTCATCAACTAAACCATGGCCCTGAGTGCCATGTCCAGTCTTTTTTAAAACGCGTCCAGGGACGGTGACTCCACCACCTCCCTGGGCAGATTGTTCCAGTGTCCCATCACTCTTGAGGGAAGAATTTTTTCTTGATGTCCACCCTAAACTTCCCCTGGTGCAGCTTAAGACTGTGTCCTCTCATTCTGTCAGTGGCTGCCTGGGAGAAGAGACCGACCCCCACCCGGCTACAACCAAATTTTAGGGAGGTGTAGAGCAGGGGCCCTCCAAAATAAAAGGCTGCTACTTCTAGGGCCAAAGGAGGTTCCAGAGGCCCGAGTGCTCGATGCTGCCCTTTGGCCACAAGAATCCCCTGCAGCTGCAGGCTGGGGCAGAGTGTGTGCAAAGGCTCCCAGCAGGAAAGTGTGCCAAGATTATGAAGAGTTACACTTTTGCTAGGAGTTAGAAGCAATTTGTACTGAATAACCAAAAGATAAGTTAATGAAGAGTTAGAAATTTAGCCAAAAGGTATAGTGCTATTTACTCTTATGTACCTGTCTGAAACTTTGCTTATTGTAAATATACTGCCATAAGGACAAAAGAAGCTGATAGAATTATAGCTAGCACCTAAACTGCATGATCAAATACAGGCAGGAGGTATGGACCGTCTCCAGAAGGCTTGCCGAGGCTTGCCCACAATAGAAAGTAGAAAGTTCAAGGTGATGAAGAGATCCCTGACTTCNTGTGCAAAGGCTCCCAGCAGGAAAGTGTGCCAAGATTATGAAGAGTTACACTTTTGCTAGGAGTTAGAAGCAATTTGTACTGAATAACCAAAAGATAAGTTAATGAAGAGTTAGAAATTTAGCCAAAAGGTATAGTGCTATTTACTCTTATGTACCTGTCTGAAACTTTGCTTATTGTAAATATACTGCCATAAGGACAAAAGAAGCTGATAGAATTATAGCTAGCACCTAAACTGCATGATCAAATACAGGCAGGAGGTATGGACCGTCTCCAGAAGGCTTGCCGAGGCTTGCCCACAATAGAAAGTAGAAAGTTCAAGGTGATGAAGAGATCCCTGACTTCATCTCTCAAGACCACTGACTCAAATCGAGACCACAAACCCAAATCAAAAAAGGAATTGCGCACACAGAAAGGACTAATAACCTCATTTTAATAAGAAGTGAGAAATGGGAGGTGCTAGAAATATGTATATGAATAATATGTAACACTTTGTGAAATAAATAGAGGGCAAAAGAACCCTGTAAGGTGTTGGCACATCTCCAGGAGGCGACTCCCGTGCAGCCCACAAGCGTAATAAACATACCACTTTCTAACTTTAATTAGTTAGAGGGTCTTTTGTCCGTGAATATCGTGATTTTAACAAATCAAAAGGAAAGCCCCGGGGCTGCGGGTGGACAGCAGCTGAAGCAGAGCCAGGTGTGCCCAGGTGTGCCAAGAAGGCCAATGGCCCCTGGCCCGTGTCAGCAGTGGGTGGCCGGCAGGAGCAGGGCAGTGCTTGTGGCCNCTCGTGGCCCTGTGCTGGGCACTGCGGAGGCCACAGCTCGAGTGCTGGGTGCAGCTGTGGGCCCCTCAGTTCAGGAAGGACACTGAGGGGCTGGAGTGGGTAAAGGGAAGGGAACGGAGCTGGGGAAGGGGCTGGAGCACATGTCCTGTGCGAGGGGCTGAGGGAGCCTGGGGGGCTCAGCTGGGAACAGAGGAGCAGGGCACAACCTTCTCACTCTTGGCAGCTCCGTGACAGGAGGGTGCAGCAAGGTGGGTCCCGGGTTCTGCTCCCAGACAAGGGACAGGACAAGAGGAAATTTAAATTGCCTATTAGGAAAAATCCTTCATGGAAAGGGTGGTCAGGCTGCAAGGTGCCCAGGGCAGTGATGGAGTCACCTGGAGGGGTTTAAACGCGGTGTAGATGTGGTACTTGGGGACACGGGTTAGTGGTGGCCTTGGCACTACTTGGACTTGATCTCAAAGGTTTTTTCCAACCTAAACAATTCAATGATTCTACAAAAAGGGAAAAAATAAACATTACTGGCATATTCAATGAGCTACAAGGGAAAAGTGTGGTTTTGTTTTTACTTCTCAATAAATAACAGAAAAAATTCCTGTAATAAGCTTTGTTATTTCAACACACACATTGTGCCTTTTTGCTACTACCTTTGTCATGAGAAGGAGGTATTAGAATTATCTTTCTTGATATTTCTGACCTTTTCAGTACTCAGTTATGTTTAGATTCACTGTCAGTTCTACCTCTTCTTCAGAGGTTACTACGGCTGTAACCAAAGAAAAATGCGAATTGCCAGCAAGTCAAATTACAGAACATTTATAAGGTCAAAGCAGTACAGTTTATTATCATCTTTCATGGAATACATGAAACATTAACGCTGTGTTACTTCATTTTCATGACAATAATTGTTAAGAGACCTTCCCGTGCAACTTATTCTCATTACAACTTTAAAATTACATTGTGATTTGTAATCCTGTAGTCCTCTTAGAATTTGTCTCTCTCTAAATATCTTATTTCAAACTGCACAGAGCTGCACATGAAATATTTCCAAGCAACATGTTTTATTTGCATTTCAGAGTTTCACTGATACTAATGGAAAGCAGACTGAGGCACATTAGCAGGAAGACTGTAAGACGGGACACCATTTCACATGCAAATACATGAAAACAATGCATGAACCCCATGGCAGAGCAAGACATTGAGCTAAAGGCCTCCTTCCAACCTACTCAATCAGCATTATTCTCTATCATTCTGAAGATCAAAACACAAGCAATGCCTGCAAATGCCTACTTAAGGGAGAGTGTATTTTATAGAGAATGGTAATGGTTGAAGCAACCTGCTCCAGTGGGAGGTGTGGAATTGGATGATCCTTAATGCCCTTTCCAACCCAAACCACTCTGTGCTTCTGTGAATCTGTGATTTCAGCATTACAGCAACAGGGGACAAGGTTTTCTCTCCCAGTCCACAGTGCAATGTAGACTGCCCAGCCCAAACTATACATTTCTCATAATTTAATATGTTCTTCCAAAAGCTAACTGGCTTCAGGATTACCTAGGTTGACCTCTGAGACAGCAACGGATGGATTTTCAGCTCAGTGCTAGGAAATTATATATATTATTATACATTAACAAGTTGCATACCAACTCCTCATGCAGTAGGGTGAACATCAACCTTAATTTGCTCAGCAAACATTCAAAGAAGCTTCTAAATTATACATTATATATGGAATACTTTACTCTGAACAATAAAAATACCCTTGCTTTTTATTCAGAGCACCAGGATTTGAAAGCAAAAGTAAATATAATTGAAAGTTATTTATTTCCTATACACTAAAGTAAATAGACAATGCTGAAGTGTTGGTATAGATTCCATTTATTACCCATTTATGAAACACATAGTGTGTTTCTCGTTTTGAAGTTAGGAAAACCCTCCTTTTTTTGGTTGTTGTTGCTGCTTATTCATTCTAACTTTCCAGATTTAGCAAGGTTTACTGTGAGTTCAGGTGGACTGTACAATTTAGAGGATTGGGTTAAATGGGGACTTGAGTAACTCCATATTCATAAGACCTTTCATGTGTCTCTTGTTCACAGTACCTGGCTTCTGAGCAGGCCTTGGAATAACGTTTTTAGGGAACACTGTCCAGCTCTATCCAGAAACCCCATCTGCTGAGATGGCAGCAGGAAAAGGCAGAACAGTAACATAAATGGGAAAAAAGAAGAACAGTCATATTCTATTTTTAGGTAGCTAAACTTTCCTCAGTGGACTCTACTGACGTTACATAGTTTGGGCTGGAACCTAGAAAGCCATAATCTCTTATCTGCATGGCAGTAAAATCCCAATCACCAGAATTTAGGTTCTCCAGTTGCTCAGAACAATCATTTTGGATTAAGCTCTTTCTAGAATTAGAATGGCACAGCCTGTATCCATTCTGCTGGACATGGCCATACTTCCAGTTCATACATTCTCTTTCCCACTTCTCCCCACTCTTGGCACATACCCAGTTATCAGCCTTGCCACCTGTTGTAGGTGACTTCTGCGAGCCCAGACACACAGCTACAGGTTCTGCCTTCTTAGGGAGGCTCCTTAAAAGACTCCCAGCTTTTTGCTTGGCCTCCTACCCTGCCAGAGAAGCACACTTCTCCCAGCTGTAAAACACCTTCATAAGATGCATCAGTAAAGTGATCTTACAATTCTGTTGGAAGATGGGTCATTAACACCATTCAAGTTACAAGCTGTGAACTAGTTGAGTGGAAAAGGACGGAAAAACAAGCAGCCAGGACTCTGTAAAGCATTTGTGTTATTGAAATAATCAATATAGTATACACGACCCAAGGCTCTGTCCATTGGAACAATGACACATCAATATGGACTGAGAACTCTCAGTTTCACTGAGGCAATGAAAACCACTGAGTATTAACATGTTTGGGGCTTTAGGGAAAGACTACATACACAAGTTCACGAGTGCCTCCTGCACAATAAACTACAGCAGCTCTATCCTGAATTCAGTCACTCAGCTGCCAGTTCTAACAATCAGCTGGAGAGCAGAGGGGGAACCATCAAAGACAACAGATTTTGTAAAAGTGCGGTAATAACGTTTATGAGATACTTGCAAATCATAAAAACAACTCACAAAGCTTCACTACCGGAGTAATTTTGTAATTAAATTTGGACAAGCTGAGTTACTTTGGGAGTGGTACCCTGTCTCCAAACCCTGCATGCTATCGTGGGGTCATGGGAGCAGTGTGAGCACACCCAGCTAAGAAACACTCTCCATTCTGAATAAAACCAACGAACATTCTGAGCAGAAGGTTTGGAGTGAGAAATTATCTTCCATGACAACTGGTCAAAAGTGTAGCTGGGTCACCATTTTATTATGAACATATAAAATAATTCTTTTAGCATGTTATAATTAAACTGCTCCTCTGGGAATCATCAAAATTAATTATTTTTAGTGTAACTATGGGATTTTGCTATTTCTGTTCTTAGGTTTAAGGCATGTGATGCACTAAGAGGACCTGAATCAAAAATCTGTCCAAAATTCTCTCCTTGTATTAATAGATTTTGCATTATATTGACTCACATAAAATTGTACAAAATCATGTCAGACTGAAGAGTGTTTTCAGGGCAGTTCCTCCATACCAGTGTGCTAACACCACTGTACACTCTTTTTGGTAGTCATTTGTTGAATGTAGCTTCTATTGGCACAGAGTGTAAAAATGTATTTTCCTCTCCATTTCTTAAACATTGTAGCATCATACTGCTTGATAATTCACAATTACACTAGAGTTTGCAAAGCCTTTTATTTTCCCCAAATTAAAAAAAAAAAACCAACAAACAAACAAACAAACCCAAAAAAAAAAAAAAAAACCAAAAAAAACCAAAAAACCAAAAAAACCCCCCAAAAAATCAAAACAAAACCTCCTTTTACTTTTCTAAACTGTAATTCTTAACTTGTGGACTTTTTTGGTTTTCATGATCTCAGTCTGTTTCTTTTCATGAAATCAAACTAATTGGAGCCCTTCTCTAACAAAGATGATAAATGGCTGGTTTCTTTACAATAGAAACCATGTGAAATAGCATTAAAATATTAATTTTCTGGTTTTATCCATCGCTATGGTAAGTGTGGCTGTAACACTCAAAACAGACTTACACCTGAGAAGCACAGTGTAAGATAAAATATTATATGATATATAAAAATTCTAATAGCACACCAAACCCAAAATTATGCCTTTTCACCCAACTCTTCTCCTCCCTTAAGAAGCACCTGAGTAGGAAGGGGCAATGTGAGAATTAGGAAATGAAAATCTGTGGGTTTGTTGGTTTTCTTTAAATAATAGCCTAATAATAAAATGAGCCCCTAGAAGATTTAAAGTGTTGTTAAAAAGACAAAGTTATTATATTTACAATTCTGAGTCTTTCCTTTCTTTTGCCCATAAACAAATTTAACGGACTTTTTCCATCTTGCTTCTATATTTTTCAAGTATTGAAAAGAATTATTAAATTCTTATAAAAGCATGAACAGTCAAACAGTCTCTAAAACATGAGAGAAACAGATGACCACTAGAAATAAATCAATCCAACTTTGAAATATGCATTAGGGGTATAAAATTCTTACTATTCTGTCATACATTAAGATTAAAATAAAACAAGTTCTGACCATAATTTCAAAAATAAAATGGGTATTTTTTAGGTAAAATCCTCATTAAAAAAAAAAACAAAAAAAACCCAAGCACCACCTATTTCCTATTTGTACATGAATATTCAGCACAAACAGCTCGTGCCATTCCCTGCTACTGCAGTAATTAAGTATTCAGACCAGTAAACAGCTCGGGTGGAATGATTTTATGACAAACGACCAAAAACATATCAACCATAAAAACCCAGCCCTTCCCAAGTCCCTGCAGCCCGGGCAGCTCAATCACTGGGAAGTCAGATGGGAGCTCCAGGGATGGCAGTGCCACTCCCCTCGCTGCACACAAATCTGGGGACAGCTCCCCTCCTGCCTGCCACACACACAGGGAGCAAAGGGGAGCCAGGGAGGCTGCAGAAACCTCAGAGATAA
>VWZT01014990.1:834578-858867 GCA_013397055.1 Pachycephala philippinensis
AAAAAAAAAGACAATATGGAAACCAAGCCTGTGAATCCAATGGCTGTTGGATTGATTGATAGCAGGGGAGAAAAGAAGCTCAAATAAATGAATGAAGACTAAAATCAATGAATACAGACACCACCCCATATCTAGGGCACACACATGCTAACTGGAAACACCTTTATTTTCTGAAGTTTCCGTATTACAGGAGGTAAAGACTAAAATCAATGAATACAGACACCACCCCATATCTAGGGCACACACATGCTAACTGGAAACACCTTTATTTTCTGAAATTTCCATATTACAGGAGGTACTAGAGTGAGTATGTGCTCGATGCAGGAGGTGGTGGGGATCAGAGATTTAGCATAAGAAAAACATGTAAAAGTTGAGATGAATGCTTTAGAATTCCTTTGATTTGAAGTTCAGCTGATTAAAAGAAGCTTTTCTGCACCAAGTGCACTGCAGGATGTGACCCATAACCCACACAGAGCTGTATCAAGCTCCCCCATTCATGTGCACCACCCAGAACAGCTCCAGAACAAGGGAATGTTGAGGCAGGAAGAAAAACAAAAAGGAGAGGAAAGAAAGCCAAGGGATGATTTGTCTGTATATGGAATATTAAATATTAAAGGTGGCACGCTGTAACAATTACAACCTTCAGCAGCCTTCAGTTCTGAACTCCTAATTTTGAGCAGCTCCCAGGTCTATTTTCCCTGTGCTTTTCACATGGAACCAGCACATTAATTAGGATGAGATCATGCAGCTCCATCCAACAATGCCAATGTTATCTGAGGGCTGGACAGCATCCAAATTTCATTTCAATATATCACTTGGGCATTATAAATGATAAATCAATATTTCTAATAGTTTGCCATTCTAATGTATTGCGGTGGAGGTAAGCCAGCATAGCCTACAAGAAATATGCAGATTAAAAAGGTCAGACTTAGAGCATAATGAAATGCAATTATTAATTTTGGTCAAAGGAAACTTGGAGGCAATTGGTCACTGAAATCAAGGAAAATTCAGGAGGAATTTGAAAAATTAACATAATTTTGAAGTTAAACCAAAAACTAACAGGTCAGCAAGTCAATTCAGTTGAAAAAAATGTTCACTAGCTTTGAGCAAGGGAAGGGAAATGAACTCCTAAGAATTCAAAAGGCATAACTAAAATATATGTGCTTAAGTACAGCACATCATTGCTGTAATTCCATAGAACATCACATGTGAACTGTGGTGCTTACATAGCATGGGAATAAATACATCCATTATTTAACCCTGGGGAATAATTTATATTTTTTCGCCACATGCCCACACGCATTTAGCTCAAAGTTCTTGAATGGTGCCTTTGGTTTTGGTTTGTTTTTTTTTGTCTTCAAGATTTTAACAATAAAATGTACCTGACTGACAAGACATAGAATAAGAAGAAAACATTCTGCCTTATTTCAGTGTTCAAATAAAGATAATTAAGCTGAGTGCTGCAGCATGCATTTGAGTGTACTTTGGACATTATGTCAGTAAAAGTAAGACTATAGACCAAAAATTAAAACATTTGAAAAAACAGTTAGTAGAATAAAAAATATTAACATCATATTCTAAGTGCATTCTCTCACATTCTAAAGACATAACAGCAGCCTCAAAACACTATTCCAATATTACATTTGAATATTTACCAAAAGAATATGCAATTCAAAGCAGGAATTCTTATAATTAATTTGTATTAATTTTTAAGCTTGAAAAAAAAATCTATTCAAATCTCATCTAATATAACATGAAAATAGCCAATTCCATTAAAATCAGTGCTGTAAATCTTGCCTAAGCTGGGAGCGTTGCCCCACTGAATTCACTGAAGTTATCTAAGATATCTATTTACTAAGCAAGCAAAATCAAACGTAGATCTCGTGAGTCTGCTCAAGAAACAAGGTGAGTCCTACAGGAAAGTTCTGTCATCAGACCTCAAAATATTAACAGTTGGTACTGAAATTCCAGAGTTACATTTTTTGGAACATATGCATCTCGGTTATACTGCAAGACTAAAAATCAGTTCTTCACAGAGAACATGTGACACCTGTGGAAAACATCTCATTTTCTAAGAGATATTTAGACTCTGTAGAACTGTAATAAGGAATTTGGGTTTCCTTTAATACCTTTTATGAAAAAGAATGGTAAACTAATTAATTATAAATAACATCAAGCCAAAAGCAAAGTCAAAACCACCAGTGTTATCTTGACTGAAAATCTCCCACCAAGACTAATCTCCATGATTTTGACAGAGTAAGAGCCTGATCAACAATGAGCTTAAAATCTTTCCTGGTCATGTGTCTTGGGGATGAAAAGATAGGGGGGGGTTGCCTTTTTTTAATTTTAAATCTCTGTGGGAAGTTTTTTTTTTTTTTAATTTTTTTTAAAGTGCATTATAATTCCTATAAAGAATAAAAATAATACAGCTGCTTTATGGCTTTCCTTAGAGAACAAAAAAAAAAAAAAAAGAAAAAAAAGAAAATCTTAATTTTATCATAGCCTATTGTCATGAAAATTGGAATTTATTTAAAGCAGTGTGTGTGAGGATAAACCCCCAATTATGAAAGGCTGCTGCAAAGGTGTAGGCAGATGCAAGAGATCTACTGGTTACAAAGAGAGCACATCAGAGGGTGTATTGAGAGGGGACAGAGAGACAGGGAGAGGAGCTGGCTCCCCCAAGGGCAGAGATCCTACAGCCCAGGACAGTTCCAGGTCCCTTTATGATCCTGCAGCTCCCAGGGATGCTTGGGGCAGCAGGAGCTGCTCACACCGATGTGACACTGCAAAACACCCTTTGATTGCTTGCTAAGGCTCAGACCGATGGGATTTCCCTCCTCACTCCAGAGGACAGGCCTGTGGGACAGCAATTCCATGGACAAGGCCCTCGCTCCCCATTTTTGCCCTTGGGAGCGTTTGCTTTGCTCTTGTTCACCACATGAATTGCATTCATTTAGCACAAGTCAAAGCTCAGGGATCAAAACCATTGATTGCCCTTCTTCAAACACCCCAGCACACCGAACACCCTAGACTCCAAACTCAGTTTCTTGTCTCTGAGTTTCATGCTCACTAATGAAGCAGGCAATTAGAGATGGTCAGTGTTTGTCCTTGCCTGGTGTTGAGGGTGGGGATGTTTGAGAAAGCACCGCAGAGACGGGCAGAGCCTGACAGACACACAGCTGCACACACGGCTTTTGGCTGCAAACTCAGGTACTTTAGGTCTGTTCCATCACCAACCCGTTGCCTTACCCTCATTTTCTACCTCCAAATAAGTGAGCAATAACCTTAAGAGATCAAACGTATCCATTCTCCCGATAAGACCCAAACACTTTTATTTTTAGATGCTATTTGTTTATGCATTTGCATTCCAACTGCCTTCACACTAAATCATAACACTTGCTAAATATGGGGCATCATCTGGGAATGTTTCTGTGACAGTTACATGTCCATAAAGCAAATTCTGGTAAAACACATTTTAGCACACAATAAAGATCTTTATGACTACACAGTGATGTGGCTACTCCAAGGGAAAGAAAACAATCCTCTTAAGCCTCCTCTCTTTTGAAGGCTATCCATTTTAAAAAGACAAAAGCAGAATACAATTTCAAAAGTTTGAAGCATGAGGGTGATTTCTGAGGAAATGCTGGCGAACACATCTGAAGATCCACCTGTGAACCTCTCAAAAATCCATGCCTGCCATTCCAATCTTTCCTGCCCATTGGTTTGAATGGTGTATGAATTAGATTAACTGTCCTGATTATTCAACGAAATTTAGCTTAACGACCTGCAATTACTTTAATGGCTTTGAAATTCAGAAGGTAAGAAGGCACTATGTTTCTTTAAATGAACATTAAATATAAAATGTCTCTGACTGTCATGAAAACCCAATTTTATTGCAATTTAAATTATTCAGAATCAATATCAGACATTAGCTATAGTTAGGAAGCTTATGAAGACAGAAGGACCTAAAAGTGACCCTATTTAATACAGAATAGTGACATATTGTTTTGAAAGTAACAGGTTATTTGCTATGTATCACTGTTTCAGAATGCAGTATCTTCATCTCTTTTTACACTTAGCTATAAAAAGAAAAATGGATTGAAGTTCATCTTTGATGAGTTTGTGCTTAAGCTCATTTCCCCACTTTGACTATTGAATTTTCTAAATTCTGATGAATGTAATTTGTATTCTAGTACCGTCATGTGCCTCCAGTCAGAGGTAGTAAAACAGCACCAGCGATTTCACACACAAAATGTAGCAGGAAACATTTCGGGTCAAGCAAGAATTAAAGAAATCTTGAAAAGATTAGATTAATGAAAAATGCATGATATTGGTGTGTAACAATTCTCAACAGTGATTTAAAAATAGCTTCAGTAGTGTTGCTGCTTAAGGATACATCATTTCTAAAGAGTAAAGAAAATGGGTAAGGGATGATAAAGCCATAAAATTCATGAAATGTGTAACCCAACCTCCCTGATTCTTCTTGCCAGTGCAGGAGAACTGAAATACAGTGTGGCACAGGCAGCCCATGAGATCCCTCACTCCGAATTCCAGGTACCAACAAGCACAGGGAAACCTGGAAAACGTTAAGGTAGAAAAAACAAGAGTAATCAAGAGCTCCTCACTAGACAAACAAAGGGGATTGTTCAAAGGAATGTACTTAGGACTCAGTTGGAGCACCCCCAGGATGACTTCAGCTGCTTAACTACAGTGTAGAATACATAGAAATAGTTAGCTAAAACCCTTCTGTAAGTCTCCAGAGGTTTTCCTTCTCTTTTGAGGAAACATTGGAAAGAAATATTGTCTTTATTAGCTATTATATATAAAACAAATATCCTAAATAATTATATTATATGGCATATTACTTTTAAGTTAAAGGCAAATAAAGTCATCATGTGCTAGGGTCCTTAACCTTAAAAAACAAAAATAGGGGAGGAGGATAAATATCACTGAAGGTACAGATCATCAATAAATGCTGTTACATAGGGACCCATCATATATTGGGCATAATCTGCTGGGGAACAATAAAATATCTCCCAGCAATCTATTTTTAATAGCTGGGAACCATAAGCAACTCCCATCACCAGTCGTGGCTGACTCACACTCTGGGAATCAAATCACATTTACATATGCAACTTTAGGCACCTGATTTTGATAACTTTGGTCTGAGAGTTTTAGCTCTACACAGAGCTATTGTACTCAACAGAGCTGGCACTCACTCAAAATCTATACTTCATTTATTAATTCAAGTCACTCACAAAGTTTCTCCCACATTCTTCCAGCCCACTCCTATTCTAAATTTGTAGGCTAGAATTTATTTCAGACATATTTCCATATGAAATAACTTCTTTTCCCATCAGCACCCTCTAACTCCACAAATGGCATTGAGAAGATAGAGTTGGGATTTTTTTTTTCACTAAATAATCATTATAGCGCATAATAATGACAGTAGTAGTACAAGCAATAAATAAAAACAGTGAAATGCAAAGTAATTCTGTGACTGCAGTTTGTCCTTCAGAAGAAATAAACTGTTGCTGTTTGTGGTGGACCAGGGTCGTGAACCATCAGCTGAACACATTTAAACACAGAAATTACAGGGTGTGAAGAAAAAGAGTTGGTTTGGGAAATATTTCAGTAGATTCATCCACCAAATAAACAGCAAATATTTCTGTGGGACACCACCTGTGCTGCTCTGTGCTCCCAGGGCACCAGGAACACCTCCCAAACACCAGCACCAACTGCACTGAGGGCACTGAGCACATCCCCACTGCTCACAACACCACAGCCAGAGTTTACAAAGCTCCCACCCAGCTTAAGAGTGTGTGGGCCCACATATAAGTTATTAATAATAACTAATAATTGAAAATAATTAATAACACCACCACAACATCTCAAAAGACCTTATAAAAATATCCCATTTTAGGAGGATCAAGGTGAAAAGTACTATTTCTGCTCCCTCTGGGATGAATTTCTGGACCAACTATGAGTGTGTTATCACTTATGTTTTGTGGGATTTTTTTTTCCCAGAAACTTCTTGAGGATCACAGCAATTATAAGCAGTGAAAACTTTCAAGGAGATTATTTGGAATCACGACACCACTTTAATTGCACCTGAAATTTCATGCTAATAACTTTGCCCAACAGCAAAAACAAAACTCCAAAGAATCCACTGACTGCAACAGCTTATTGTCCTCCCCCAACCAATGTCATGTGCACTAGATCTGTACTTCTGTTTTCTCCCTCTCACAGCCAATAATCATTTCCATTTTACCTCCAAGCCAAGTAAGAAAAATAACTTTGAATCAAAAAAACTGCCCAGAAAAATGATATGTATTCATACAAACCAGACTTTTTTGCCTCCTATTCATTTCTATTTCACTGTAATATACTGAGAAAGGCAAACATGCAATTTGGGAGTGTTTAAAATCATCTTGATTCCTCTGGATACATATGTACATGAATATTAGGGTTAGAAAAGAAAAGAAAACAAGATTATTTTAGCACAGAGGGAAGGTCTGCTCCATTTCATCAGTGCTCTTTGAAAAAAGAATATTTTCAACAAAACTGACAAAAGAATGGAATAAATTACATATGAAATTTTAATATTTAACATGCCTATCATATTACAGATTATTTTAAATATATTGAAGATCAAAGCTACAAATGACTGATTTTGAAAGTTCTGGTAATTTTCTATTTTACGAAGATGACTGTCAAGAAAAGGGAGTTAAAAACAATGACAGTGCTAAGAAATCGTGGAGTAACAATACTGGTTTCTAATTAAAAAAAGTGCTATTTTTAAGAGAAGAGCCTTTCATGGTGAGAGAAGGTTGGGCTTGATTCCAAAGACAATAAAAAGAAATTTACTGCCCCCTCCTGGACTGGTAAAACAAAGTTACATTTTCTCTCAAGTCACAAAATCACTCGGATGATGTTCTTTTATCAGCTAACACAGACTCCATGCACACAGAAAGTTGGGAGAACAGGGGATGGCTTTGGGTGACTCCTGGAAGTTAAAAGCAGCAAGTTCAACACAGGAGTCAAAGAACTTCTGGATTATTTGCTCAGAATCCTCCTTAACTCTATCTGTCCTATGGCAAAATGGTGCAGCAGAACACCCTGTAGTTCCATAAACACAAGAAAAAGACAATGTCATGCTCAAGGGGAAAAGCTTTTCGTCCTAAAGAGCATAAATATTTCTTTATTTATGCAAATTCAGCTGGTGTTGCTTTTGTTTTGTGTTTGGGGTTTTGTTTGGTTGGTTTGGGGTTTTGTGCTTGGATTTTTTTGCAGTTTGGGTTGTGGTGTTGATTTCTGCATTGCAGGGTGGTAGTGGTATAGTGTCTATTCCCCTGATCCCTTACCATTCAAGATTTTAAGAAAACACTGGTTTTCTTAACGACAGAAATATAAAATGCCAACTGATCCTGCCAACAGAAACTGTGTGCTACTTCACCTTAAAAATTCTATGAAGAAGTAGCCCACGCTAAATTTAACTTGCAATAAAAACCAACACATAAATTGGAAGGAAATTAATTACATGAGCTTTTAAAAATACTCATTAAAGGATTTTATACTTAAAAAGAAAACAATTAATATGACTATATTTACAAACTGCTTTTAGGCAGTAATATAATAAAAAACACCATTTCTTGGCACAAACTAGAGCAAGGATTGAGAAGTCTCTATGAAATGATAGCCAGAAAGGAGAAGCAGTTCAGAAGGAGAACATATATGAATTCCAATTCAAGTGAGTGAGGGGAAGGGCCCAGAAAACCAAATTCAGCAAGGGCTCTTCTCAAAGCAGGAGATGTCCAGCCCAAGGCAGTGCCAGGGCAGGTTTAGCTCACAGAGCTGGGACCAGTGGCACAAAGCTGGGCCTTGCCAAGCTGGTCCCTGATCGTGTCAGGGCACTTCTCCCAGGGTGAAATATGCCTCAATAAATTCCCAAACTTGCACGGACATCCTTTCCATCAACATTAAACCTGCCTGGTTTCTGCAGTCTGCTTGATATTTATTGCCACAGATTTTAGGCAATGCAAAGGAATTCTGCTTTCTGCTTCAGTTTGGGACCCTTTCTGCCTGTCCTGGAGCACCAGGAAGTGCCAGAGTTGATGATCTTGTCCAAAATGCTGCTGGATTTTGTTCATCACGTCCTTTAGGAATAGCACTACAGTTGTAGAAGCAGCAGGTACTCATCACAGCACAGAGTTTTGCCTTTTGGTATGGAAATTACCTTTATGCTGCTTTATGCTGGCAGAGGAAGCTCTGAAGTGTTTGCCCTGTATCTGTGCTGTCCCAAACTCTGAAATGAAACATCATTTTTTAGCCATGAGAATGTGCAACACCAGAGCACAGTAACCAGGTGCTTCTCTCACTCTGCAGAGCAATCAGCAGATCTCTCCTGCTCATTCTGGCCTCAGTGAAGCCACTCTCCCTTCACAAACAGAGCACAAAAATCATCATCTCTTTCTGAGAGAAAAAAGATAGGCTGCTCATTGCAGTTTGGAAATAACCTAATGTGTGTGCTCAGGCCTCCCACAGATGTTAGGATGCTCTGAGATTTCCTTGCTGATGAATATGGTAAAGCAAAGCCCCCATCTGGACACACAAAACCAGCACAAATGGAACCCTGGCCCAATCATTCACTCTGTATTGACGACTATGGCTTTTCATTTAGTTTGCTCATGAAACTCATTTAATTGTAGACTATACAAACATAGTTCTAGAATAATAAAACTTTTATTAATCTGAGAAAAAGACATAAAAACATTTATAAGCCTCTAAAGTTATCACCATAGAAACTCCTCTGGGCTCCAAAAAGCAAAGCACTTTTACAATTATATGCTTTGATATGATACTCACTGTATTATTAAGTTTAATCAAGTGTTAATATGAAATTAGGAGGTCTTATAAGAACCTCATAGAACAGTCTTTACTGATAATGTATTGGGAGGTGTAGGTAGTCCTCAAAAAAATTCTCCTCACTCCTCAGACTATCATCCATATAATATAAATTATGGTTTCAGAGGTGCTAGGCAGATCTGTTTCAGATCTAGAAAGAATATTTAGTAAGAAAATTGAAAATAATACAAGCTTGAAAGCAATACAATCTTAAAAAGGGGGCTTAACAAACAGAAATCGGGCTGATATCAGAATCTGACATGAAATAAAAAAAATCATAATTGTTTTAGATTTCAAAATAAAGAGCTGAGGGAATTTGTCATACAAAAGCCCTGGTAGTTCTTGCTCAGCCCATGCAAACAGCAGCCTTCTACATTCATATTTTGCCTTTAAATATCCCCCTTCTCCAAGTGCTTGGGGAAATACTTTACAGGGGTGAGGTATCTACCACCAGGTTTCAGAGGGGTTAGAGGGAAGGAGGTATTTGGGGGAAAAACACATGCACAGAGGGGAACTTTAAATCTCTTTTGATTCTTCCATCATCTAGATGCCTGCTTCCAGTGTGGTCTTCTGCTTGTTGAAATCATCCATAAAAAGTAAATCTGACAATTTGGGAAGCTAATTCCCCTTCATTTGAAATAAATCTTACATTGCAGATAGCATTAAATGGATTTGTCTGTGCAGTGGCATGCTTTAGCTGAGTAACTGCTGCACATGGCTGACTGCTGCTAGAAAATCCTACCCACATTAATGTCATTTTTCTGCATAATGAAGAGTGGAAATGTGATCTGCTATTTCAAATCCAGTTTGGGATGACGGACACTGATTTGCCCTCATCAAGATGATAGAGTTACATGGTGTTCTAGAGTTCAAGTGATGAGTTTTTTTCTAAATATGAATGTCCATATTTAAACTATTTTAATTTAGCCTTGGTTCTCTCTTTTCTAAGAATGCTTTGGGAGCATTTTCACTTTCACTTCTGCTTGTTTTATCTTCAGGTGTTGACTATTTCTACCTGCTATACTTCCATGTTATGCTGTGATATTATTTATTCCATACTACAAAGTTAGTTCACATTGTCAGATGGAAAGGAGGTGAATGAATGCAGGAAGAACTGAAAACTGATTATATTTGCATGGGTAACGATAACATCAAACTAACACATTGTTTATTCTGTGAGTGCAAACAGATTTTGATCGAGGCTCGGGATAATCCAGAGGGGAATTACAGAATCTGCCAGAGGTTTGCAGTGAGGCTTTGGACCAGACATCTCATCTCCCACTTCCTTATGCCAACTGTCTTTAGGCATTTAGGCATGGAGACACACAGCTCCTGCATTCCCAGTATCCACCAGTTACCAACTGGCTCCATCAGACAGTGATGAGGTGCCAGAGGAAGGTCAATGCCCAGGCAAAGCCACTGCCCACCAAGCCAGCCTTCCATGCCTGTGGTACCCAAGCAAGGGGGCCAAAATTCTTTTGGCTGCTTAATTAAAGTTTGTGGGTACTAGAGGTTGTTTTTTTGTTTCAAACCAGTTGCAAGCTATCATCTTTTAGTGCTCAAAACACTCACCAAAAACTTGCAGGGTATTTCTGAAAATGTGAACCTGGAATTAAACTGTCCTCCTCCAGACCCAGAGGGATGAGAGATGTTGGGGAAGAGAAGGTCTGTTACACAATATTGGTCAAAAAAACCTTAGCAATTAAATTAAAAAAAAAAAAAAAAAATTCAAATGCCATAATACTTTCACTAAATTGCTGAAGAGCTTCAGAAAAAGAACCCACACGTTACAGTGTACTTGATAAGCCAGAAAAGAAACAAAGGTAAATCTTACAGGAAACTCCTGAAGAGGACCTTGTGATGGCAAGTAAAGTGCAGTTTTATATCCCTGTTTTAACTGGTGAAGAGGATTCTGTTCAAACTATGACCCTGTCCCTAGGCAACTAAAAGCTGTGCTGTTGTTTATGATGATTAATTTCCTGGACTGTTATGTTTCAAGGTAATAAATTATTTACAACAAACTTCAGTAAAGCTAAATGAGCTCAGACTTGCGAAGACATTTTGTAGGTGTGAAAAGGATTGGGATGAGAGGAACTAAAAACGCCTAGACAAAGAATCCTGTCAGCTTCAGAGGGTGAAAATTGTAAAAGGAAATGTAATGACTGACTATAAAATATGGATGGGTGAAGTGAAATTTTGAGAACATAGATTTGTTTCAAAGTTTTCAGGGCTGAAACAGAAGGGAATCTTTAGGTTGTAAAGGTAGGGAAGTGTATCTGGTGATGTTACTGTATTGCACTACTCCAAAAATGCAAGAGAAACTAAAAACAAGGCACTAAAACTTCCAATCAGGATTCCATGCACTCCACAGAATGCTCAAACTACACCTCACAGCAGGTTTTCTGGGTTCCACTCACCCCCAGCCACGCAGATGCATCAGACTGATCGTATGCTGAGCCACCACTGGAAATGTAAACAAACAATTAGGGAAGCTCCTATTCAATAAGTTGGGCAGAACATCCAAACCCAAATGCAGCTTAATGGATAAATAAATCTCCCTGTTTTCCATGCACTGAGACATTTCTGTCAGCCACAGCAGTAAGGCCCCATGCCATGGGGAGCCAAGAAACATTTATCCAGAGCAGATTTTTTTTACACTCAGTGCTCTTACAGCCTGAAAGGGTCAGAGAACCCATGTGCTGATGCACTTGACCAATAATTTTTTTAACAGATGAGAAAGAAATTTGACAAATGTTTAAGCAATTAAAATAATGTCCAATTAGTGTATCTTTCTCTCATCTCCTTTTTTTTTTTTTTTTTCAAATAGATTCTTTGATGCCTTTTCCCTTCAGGTTAAAGAACTTCCCCTTAGTACTACACAAAGCACATTCGGTAAAAAGAAAATAAAGTATAAACAGAATAGGGAATGGGTTGCCGGGGGAAAGTTAACCTATTTTACTGTCTGGATGGATCATGACACCTTCAGCTAATTTTAAAAAATCTTACCTATTTGTACTAAGGGATTAAAGTATTATGAATCTCCTCCAATTCCTAACTCAAAGATAAAATACAGGCAAGTTGTAACCAGTAAATCTATTTTTAAAGGAACAGAACCTACACTGCACAATTTAAAATGTGTCTACACCCACATTAAGAGCTTCCTATTTAAAATATTACAGACTGCGATTGCGTGTCCGGGTTTGTTTACTGTAAGTCTCACAACAAAGACACACATTAAGCATGATTTAAAGCTTACAACAATCAGTAGATACAAATACTGAGTAATTCCGCTTGTACCTGAGGAAATTCAGATTTCTCATCTGTGTGGAGGGAGCAAATAGCAACACACACCTACGCAGCACAGGTGTTTCAAAGCTACCTTCTTCAACACTTGGAGAGTTGCCTCAAGTTTCAGCCTTCCTCAGACACCAAGTGCAACTACACTGATATTCTGAAGACATGTCAGTGGATTTCTACTTGGGCAATTTTTAAAAAAACAGGTCCTAAAATTAGTTTCTGGGACCAGTTTACTAGCTTTCAGTAAAGCACTTTTAGGATACACTTGTGGATACATTTAAATGACCCAGGCTATGCTGTTTGAATCTGTGCTCTAGATGCAGGGTGATGAGGGAATTATTGTGCACTTGGGGACACGGTGTAATTAGGAGAGTGGCACAGCAGGGGAATAGAAATGATTCCAAAATCTTCAGAAATTAACCAGCCACCATTGCACTGCTGTTTGTTTTAAGTTGCTATAGAAGCATCCGAGCGAAAAGCATGAACAACGAATCAAAAGAATGCCTGGTATTATAAATAATTAAAATTTCTGCCCTATCATTTCTCAAGGCTCATAAGAAGCAAGGACGTGCAACCAACTGGGTCAGACAAATGAATCCATTCACACAGCTGGTAAAAGAGTCTGCCTGAGCATAGCTAATGTGCTGGGGTAGGAATATTTGAGCAGGTGTAATTATACTAATGATTTATTGAATGTTTGATTAATTGGAAATTAAGTGAATGCACAGTGGCAGAATTGTCATAGCAAATCGTTCAGCTGTTTGGTTAAAAGGTGCTCAATCTCCCTTCAGTAAAGCAATTAAGAACATCCTAAATCATGGAAATGAATTATCTGTGCAGAATTATCTGATGTAATGATACTCTTGCACACAAACTAAAACCTGTGAACAAACTACCCTAACAAGATGTGAATTCCTGAACTTAAAACACAAATACCTTACACTGCTCATTAGAACAGGAGCCCTCCTGACTTCCTGACATACAATGTGGGAAAGGAAGATACATAGATTCCAGAAAGCCTAGAAACCTCAGGAAGAGGCTCACATTGCAAATGGGTAATCAATTAATTATTAGCAAGGCTGTATCCCAGATAAATCTTTGGTTTATATTTTTAATGAATTGTTTTAGAGTAACTTAATAAAGAACCCCTACTGCTGCCTTATAAAAATCTTTCCAGCACTGGTTAAAGAACGTGCCAAAATAGGGTTCTGACGTTTCTTTTTCGTTCTGAGTTCACTGATTACAAGTCCACTCCAATTCAAAATTACTTGAGTGCTACAGCTACAGGCTTAGCTGGGGATATTGAAACCCAGTTGCTCCCTGACATATTTGGACCAAACATTACCATTTGGATCCAGAATATCTTGCAATAGCTTTTTGATAGTGTGGTTAATAGGAAAAAAAGCCAAGTCCCTTCATAACTGGGATATTATCAAAAGATTAAAATTATATAATGCAAAGCCAGAATCAGAACATGCAAATGAGTAGTCAGCCTGCAGCAGGTAATTATCAGATAATAGGTTTACTATTCTTATCCTTTCAAGTATTTGGTAAGGCAGTTCAGAAAATTTTAGAAGAGAACAGTGAGCCCACGGCTAGTTCTTGAACAGAAGCTTTCTTTAGGAGTTCTATAAAAAATAAACATTGCCTTTACTATTAATCTTGAGCAGTTTAAGGGAGCCTGTTGGGGCATGGATCAGGAGACCAGAGCCACACTGCAAACCCAGGCTAAATCTGGGGCAATAATTTGTTCTGTACTCGTGTGGAAGGAACGTGTTTGTGTGAGTGGGAGAATGGTGTCAGCTTTGAAAAGGCACATTACCAGGGGCCTCTTCTCTTTGAATGCTTCTGCTGAGGTTCAGGCACATTCACACGTAACAGCTAAATCACAGTTACCTACAACAATCTCTTTCCTATAGAAAACTGGATTTTGTTTACTAACTAGTCTATATACGGAAAAAATTCTTTATTCGTACAAAGCAAAAAGCTCTGCTTAATTTCACAGCCAGGAGTTAAGAGGACCTGGCAGATACAGAAGATTTGAAGATTTTTATGTCTAATCACAGTGGCTGTTTTCCCACAAGGCACTAATTGTGTCATGATGCAAATCATAAAAAGTCTTTAGTTTAAGCGGAGAGTTCTAAAGATCAAAACTAAAAAAAGAAAAAAAAAATCAGTGTTTTCTCCATCTACCTTCTAAATAGGACTCTATCTACTAATTTTTTTCTCCTTCTGGTAGGGAAAGGGTGGTAGCCCTGTGAGCTTGCTGAAAGTTGTCAAAGCCATAGAACTAAAGAGAGATCAAGAGAGCTGTCTCCTTCCCCCTTGTGTGCTCATTCCCAACCTGAAGAGCTCCTTCAGCAACACTTGAAAGCACTTCATGCTACAACCACAGTGAAATGGAAGCCACTTGACCGAGTCAAGTGTGGAGCAAGTCTATCATCACACAGCTCCTCCTCTCCCACTTTGTGGCAGAATCCTCTGATCCCGATTAACAGAAAAGCTTAATTAAAATAAAATTAGCGCTCTTTGCTTTCCCTGCTGTCCTCCCTGCTGTGAAAATCTACTGGTACACCGACTTGTAATTACCAAATTGACTTATTTGAACATGTGTTCTTTGAATTTCCATTTATCATATTTTGCTCTCCACTCAGTCTGGCTCTGTGCCAGTTCAACAAAAAGAACCACCACCCTGCCATCCACATGAAAAACGTCAATATCAGATCACTGCTAAGCTCCACGTTGTCTATCAAGCAGCTGAAATATTACTCAAGGTTTGACATAACCCTAAAACCATCAAACCACGTGCATAATTGCTACTAACATGCCAAAACATAAGGAGGAGCACATACACCCAGCAATCCATTCACAGAGAAATCTCCCCAGGTTAGAAACAATAAATATTGTAGGTTATTTCCAACAATTACCAACTCAAGTCTTGTGCTGTTGTATGTGGCAGGACTTGATTTCCTTTCCTGGAGACAAAGAGGGATGTTACCTTACTGCTGCAGAGACAGCAAAGCTTGAGAAAATAAATTTGAGTGACTCTGAAACCATTTTAGTCATCTAGCAGCTGGGAGAAAGCCTTTGCCAAATAGAAACTCTCCATCCAACACTTTCCTTCACCAATAATAGAACAAGATGTTTCTATCCTGACAAGAAAGAAAAACACATGATGGACCATATGTAAGACACAGAAAATGTGGTCTGACAAGATTTAGAAGAAATAAATATTAATAATTCAGGTGATTTCCCAGATGTAGTATATTATATATGGAAAGCTGCAGAGGAAATAAGAAGGTTCAAATCTTTTTTCATAAACTTGTATGAATAATTCCACTCCTATGTGGATAATGACACAGATTTGAATAGGTGTTACTATTGAAATCACCTTGCATACAGTAACTACACACCACAAACTGGCTTTTAATGTGGGATCAAAAGAGGTTCTCCTTTGATAAAATCATACTGAAACATTAAAAATTTGTATCAACCAGCTAAAACAAGGAACAGATAATGGGTCATCTTAGAAAATAAGAGAACATCAGTTAGTTCAGTATTTAATGAAATCCTTAGGTTTCTCAGTAGTATAGAGGTAAGAGTTCTATATAAATTGAACAACAAAAAACATACTGGATATTTAGGATTGAAAATAATTTTGAAAAATCTACCTCTGCAGTAAAGAGAGATTGCCATTTGCTAGAAGGAAGGAAGGAAGTGCTGATTTCTAGCTTTCAACTGAAGTTTGATATCTTTTGCTTTAAAACAATGCACATTCTTTAACTTAGATCTCTTCCTAAAAGCTAACTGCAAATCTCTGAATTTACTTCTAAAACCTGTAAATACACACCTAGAAATACACCGCAGCACAGCCCAGGAGATCACCAAGGCACAAAGAGCTGTTTGGTCCCTCAGGAGCCTTTCCACTGCTTCCACTGTCTTAACAAGTTCTGAGGAATAGATTCCCAGGTCATTTTTTTTCCCCTGATAGTGACTGGCCAAGCCACAGCGGCTGAAAAACCTGAACCTGGTTGTAGACACAGTTGTGGGTACCCATTTCCACTTCTCTCTCCACTTACAGGGCACAAATTTAACCAGCATTTGGGAGTCAGCAAATACTCCTTTTCCTTCCTAAATAAATCTCGTCATTCCAATTGTTAAATCCATGAACACACCCGTCCATAAATGTACACGAGAGATGATGCCATTTCTCATGAACTCCTGCCCATTAAGAATAAACACCAGTGAGCCATTTCTTCTCAGGATTACTGACACACATCTGCCCTGGCCCTCCCCAAGGGCCCTTTCCCAGAGCAAGGCATTCTCCAGCTCCAACCAGCTCAAGGGGAACACCCAGGGCCCTCTCAGAGAGGCTCAGGCTGGCAGCAGGCAAAGGGGATATTCCTGCTAGATGCTCAGACTGCAGAAGGGAAAATGGCCCAGGGTCTGTGCCCTGTCCTGCAGCACTGTTGGTGCCAATCCTGCACACAGCCGTCGTGGGACTGGGCTTGCTGGGAAGCACTGGTCCCTCAGCCAGCCAGCCTGGATTCATCACCTGCCTGCAAACAAGGGAATGCAGGCGCCTGTCCTGGCTACCCAGGATCATCAGGAGAAATTTTCATTTCCTCATTACTGACATGCTTCCCAACATAAGTAGTTTGAATCTTTCAACAGAAAAGGATGTGTGGATGCTGAAGGCTTGGTCGCTGAGAGATTTTCCAGCTTTCTGCCAGCGTCCATATGAAAGTCCTTGTTTTCACACGGATGCTGGCCGAAAAAGAGTTAGGGGTTTTTGTAAACCAATCCTTTATCTTGCAGGTGCAAGTTGTTGTGCAGTATTGTTGTGGTACTGACTGGAGAAATACTTTGAAATGGGTGTTGTAGGGTTTAGCCAATCATTCTGAGAGGTGGATGGTCGGGGACCAATAACCTTATGCCACTCAAGCAAACTAAGATATAAAAACAAGTCTGTAAATCAATAAATAATTCCATTCCTTCCTGGATCAGGCCTATGTCCTTTCTTGCCATCCCTGGTGCAACAGCGACAAGGATGAGTTTCCTGAACTATTAACTGTCCTGTTTTGGGATCTCACACACTTCATTTCTCACTTTTCTGTTCAGTTTCTTGTTATTCTTATTCCATTCACATGAGCTGTGTCTCAGTGCAACTGTGCCAGCACAGAGTGCATGTCTGACATGGTAAAAACAAACAAAAATCTCACTTTAAGATATAACACACACACACATCGTTTATGTTTTCATTAAATAATGAAACTGTGGCAGAGAACAAACAGCGTAACTCATGCAAATCCTCTGGTTTTTAATCCGTGGTACAGACAGCTACAAATCTGCTGGTAATAGTTGGGCTTCCAGTTCCAGCTTCAGCCACGTGCCTGGGAGACTTTGAGAAAATGAGGAATCAGTGCTGGAATGTGGTACCCAGCTGTTGAGATATTGCTGCTCCCAGCATCCTGGTGCTGCCTGCTGGAGCTCTGAGGGCCTGCTGCTCGCCACCAGGCACCAAGGTTTCATTAACCAACCCCCAGGATTTACTCCCGACGACGTTTTTGACATTTACACAACATTTTTCATTTTTCATTACTCCAAGGAAAAACAAGCAGGGGAGAGAATAAAGGATCTCTTGTTTTCAGACCATCATTTAAAAAGACTGAGCTGGCTTTATGGAAGTGGTTTTATGGAGTAATTTTTTATTAAGTATAGAATTATAATCGGCAAATAACTAAATGCATTTGTAGGCTTTGTAGTTTATAAAGGGAGTCATTAGAAAACAACACTTTACATATTTTGTATTTTATTAACAGACAACAACAAAAAACTGAAAACACTCTTATCCCCACTTACCTCTGCCTTGGTGCTTATTTCCAGCATCTAGAGGGGTAAAATCTTTGCCAGTGTAAATATATTTATTCCTACACATGTGCATTAACCTCAGTTGACAATGTAATAAGAAAACTGTATACAGTAAGCATCAAAATAAACTTGTGCAGATAATTTTATTTGTTCCCAGAAATGAATCAGTTTCCCTATTAAACAAATTCAAATTTTTTAAAGAAACTTATAAAGCTTTTTTCCCTAGGTTTTTCTTTTTAATAGTAAGTGATTCTTTCTATATTGAATTGGCTGGAAAAACTACAGTTAAACCATATCAACTTGGTGCTTTATAAGGGGAAAACTGATTGTGAAAATATTGTTTTCTTTCTTCCATGCACTTAAGTATTTTGCATGTTTTATCTGGAACGATCCATGTCTCATCAATTTAGCAGAGAGAGCGAAAACGCACATTTAGGAAAGCTTCAGAGCAAAACAGCTAAACTTTTTACTTTTTTTTTTCCTTCAATGCACAGGAATCAGATAACAAAAAAGTCTGCATACTGATAAATAAATACGTTTCTTTCCTCAGCCAGCTCCTGTAACCATCATATTCCCCACATCAAGACAGGTAATTTTGCAGAAAACATTGAAGTTCAGCAGTTCTAAACTCTTTTCTGTTTGAAAACCCGAAAGTGTTTCAGGGGACAGTTTTCTTGGGGACACCCAGCCCCCTGCCCATCACCAGAAAATCCCTGACAAAAGGAGAACCCCTTATTACAGACCATTAAAGAACCATTATTATGGACAACAATGCAGCCACACAAAAACTGAAAGCTAGTTAAGAATGTTTCACACAAAATCAGAATACAAGAATGATTTAAGAGCTCAAAGCTCCTCAGAAATGTCCCTCACATTTCCTCCTCTGTGTTTGCAGCAGATGAGTTGCACACTTCTTGCACAGAGGAAATTCTGAGATCAGAGCACGCAGAGAGTCATTGGGAATGTTGAATAAAACTCATGGTAGAGGCTCATCATTAGCCTTTCTTTTCCTGCTTCCACCTGAAGCTAAGGCAGCATTTTATGTCTGGAATAATGTGCTTGGGCAAACATAAAAAAAAAATGTATTCTTCAATTAAAAAACCCAACATATTCTATAGAACACTGCAGGTGTTTGACTTTTCCCTTACGAGAAAACCAATTATGCTACAAATGACATTCCACTTCACAGCACCTTAAAAACAAAAACTACAAAAAGAATAGTTTTCTAAGATCCCTTGTACCTTTAATGTGTAAAATAAACCAGTAAAATGTTGTAACTGTTCCAGAGATTATTTCCAACACCCAGATAAACCCTAGCACCCTAAAGATGGCCAAAGAGGCCCAGGTACATGGTTAAAGGATTGTATTCATCACAGAAACAATAGGGCACTTTTCCCCCTTTTATCCCTTCTGCATTTATTACTGCTTGCACTGTGTTTTCAAGATTTTCACCATCACTAGATAAAAATGGAAATTCTCTTTTACCATTTGCCTGCTATTCAGTATCCAAGAGTTAAGACTAAGAAAACAAGAAATTTCAAAAAGCAGACTATTAAAGCAGTAATCTAAAAACCTGCATATGTAAGAATTACGCAGAATTTTTAAGGCAACTGCACATTCCCATAAATGTACGTGTGTGTCTAAATAAAACAAAATCCTTAAAGGACAGCTATACAGAATTTCTTAATTACATGACCTCAGAATAACAGTTACTTTTTCATGTTCATACTGGAGAGAACCTGGAACATCTAATGAAATGTCAGGATTGATTTCACATTTTAAAGTATGAATTTAGTGGATCTGCTTTACAAAAAATTCCAATAATAAAACAATAATTAAAAAAAGAAAGTAACAAGAGACAAATGAAATACTGTTTTGTCAAAAAAGTTATGAGTTGCTCAAAAGGATGCTATATTAACCATTTTAGTAAGACTGATTTACCAGCAAGGGATTCTGATGAAGACAACTGATATAATCTGTATAATTAATCTGTGTCAACTCAAAGAGATTCTTATCTCCTATAAGAAATTGGTAAAGATAAGAGGAATTGATTTCCTGCCCCTCCCATCTCTCAGATGAAGCTCTGTCTGAAGAACAGCACTACTGGTTTGTTATTTGCTGCAGAGAAACACCTCACCAATAGATTTACCAAATGCACAAGGCTGAACCATAGCTCCACATTATCCTCATACACAGAAAACATGAATTACTGAGCAGTGACAGAAGGTTTCTGTCACTTTAGTGCAGGGAAGTGCCTAAACTGAGAATTACACACGTCTCATCAACAATATAATTTGTCTTCCTCAAATAAAAAAACCCATATCACAGGGATCATTCTAAAGGAGATTTGTATGTGCCTGAAAAATTAACACAGTTCAAAATAACCATTTTTATGTCCCTATATGACAAGCTGTTTCTGGAATAACAGATAAATATACAAAATTCTTCTGTGACCCAATGAACAGTTCCACCTGTCCTGAGGCTTCACAACAACAAATTGTACTTGCAGGTTACATGGGGAAAGGAACAGGACAATTCATACACAAAAATCCACAGAAAAAAATCAGAGCATCAGAAAATCATGGAATCCCAGAATGGTTTGGGTTGGAAGGGACCTCAAAGCCCACCCAGTGCCACCCCCTGCCATGGGCAGGGACCTTCCACTGTCCCAGGCTGCTCCAAGCCCCATCCAGCCTGGCCTTGGGCACTGCCAGGGATCCAGGGGCAGCCACAGCTTCTCTGGGCACCTGTGCCAGGGAAGCTGGTAGGAGACTAAAAACTTTTCCTAAATAGAACAGAACAGGAATTCTTCCTCAAACAGCCAAATTCCCCATCCAATTCACTAAGCAGGTAATTAGTTCCCTTTAGGCAATATCCAGTCCTTGCACTGTACAGCCATTTCAGTATTTTCAAAAGGAATTAAACTGTCTTAATTACTAAAAAAAAGAAAAAAAAAAAAAGTGGTGAGATATTTTAGGAACATCCTTTCACTGACCAGCACTCAGCATGAAATATTAAGTTAGAAGATAAACCTTAGTAAGATACAGTTTATTTCTTTTTCTACAAGATAAGCTCCCCGATGTAACAGTGAATCTCTGTCAGCTTGTTTATTTTTGTTTAATTTTCCACTGCATGACAGGTAAATATTTAATACCACTGAACGACTTATTAATGGTGAAAGATCTTCCAGGATTCTCAAGGATTCACTGTACTAATAGAAATGCAATTAGGAATAATTTAGTTAAAAGCTGTAAATGGTACCTCCACAGTGCACACCTCCACTCCCAGGTGCAGCTCAGAGACATATTCAAAATACAATATCCAGACATCAAAATTTCTTATGCACTACATCCACATTAAAATATCATTGGCTGTTGATTTCAACTTCATTGAACCTTAAACAGTTCATTGAATAATTAGAAAATACCATAAACATGTATCTTATTGCTTCAAAGAGTACTGCTATAAAAGGCATGGCACATACTACATTTAGCTTAACTTTTTAACAGACTCTTAAGTACAAATAAAAAATAAAAATCAGCCTGATGAGACAAAAGCAACACGTAGAAACTATGAATAAACAAGAGTATGTGCCAAGGACTTTACATTACCTACTGAGAAAATAAAGATTAGAAAAACCCAGTAAAAGGAAAATGAAACAAACAAACAAACCAAACAAACAAAAAAATCAAAACCCCAACTACCAAGGCAAACTTCATTATAGAATTTTCAAATTCTGAGCTTTGTTGCACAAGCTTATAGATTTCCAAGGCACAGCTAGTTTGTGGATTTCCAAGGCCAGAGTCACAGGTCCATTTGGGTTGATCAGATCTCTAGACAGGCAGATGTAAAAGCTACTCCACTTGGCTTGAAACACATACATGGCCTACTTTTAGCACATGATTAGCTGAACCAAGCCAACTCACAGCTTCCAGCTTCTGTAAGAACATATTTTTCAGTTGTGTCCAGAATGCAGCTGGATGTCATTAATGTGTCTAACAACTTGAATTCCCCTTTCCACAGACTATAAACGGCCGTGTGTAAATAATTATAACACCAGGCTTGAAAATTCTGATAAAAAGTTTAATGCCACCAGTGGCAACTGAACTTAGATTCCAAATGTGCTCGTGTGGCACATGAAATTGTATCAGCAAGTGTAGGATATCAAACACTCTGAGACAGTGCACATTATCACATCAGCAGCTCATCAGCAGTGGCACAAAGGTTATAGGGAGCAACACAGGCCAGGCAAGTTCTGATTTATTACTAAAAACTGCTTTATTACAATACCTACAGAAAAAAAAAGCAGCTTTCCCTACACACAGCCATGGTATTCATGCCCCCCACCTTCTATTAAGCTTGCCAGTCAAAAAATCCCATTCAAGTCCCCAGGATGCTGTAAATAAATGCCTGGCTAAGTAGCCAGGTCCTGTGCTGTGCCCTGCAGGCCACACGAGTCAGCCTTTAATCGACTGGCTGGAAAAGGCAAGTTAATAGTTGTGGGTCTCTGGGTTATCCCCAGGAGTTTCGCACTGCAGTTCCACAGTGAAAGAACCCACTGCTAATTTCACCCTCCCTTATATAAATGTCAAGTGTCGTGTATTAGCCCAGCCTCAGGGACTCACGTGCAAATGTTTTTTGTGAGCAATATTGTAACAGCAACCTCGTTATGAAAGCCCAAGTTGTTTGGCAATCCCACACACAGCAATAAGTAAAAATAAATAAATAAACCCCACTATTACAGGTAATGAAACTGCTCAGATAAATATGCTTAAGCATAACAATCATATTACAGAGCAAAGCCAATCTCAGCAAAATCAAATGCTTTAGAAATGGTGGGGGTTGTGGTGTAGTTTTCAGTTTAGTAATGTATTCACTTGTGTTTTGAACAAATTAATAGAATCACTTTTATGAAAGAATTTCATCATGACTATTACAAAAATAAATAAAATAAACTCTGTTTTCAAAAGCATCATCCCAGAACAATTCACCTACTTATCGCCAAATCCTTCAAGCTGGTTTTGTATTATATCATTCATATTCCTGCTTTGAGAATTGGCTACCCCAGCTTCTCTTTGCTCATTATGAACAGAAATAAATAAATAAAAAGGAAATCCTTATCAAGATACATAAATCCAGCAGTAATCCTCTCACTCTAATAAAATAATCTAATACAAATAATGCCTAAATGACATCAAGAATTCGGGGAGAAAAGGAGGAGGGAGGTGAAAGAGTAGAAGAAAAGCTCTGAGGCTTCTGTCACAGTCAGGCCACTTGGTCACAAAAAGTGCTCTCATTTTAGGCTGAAATGTAAAAAAAATGTGTTTAGAACTAGTTTCCAGGAACAGCATGAAAAGTAAACTGCTTTTTGTAATGCCTTAAATTAATTTAATCTCTTCATTGCCTGGTTCTTGTGTGGTTCAGAGAGAAAGAGCAGCTGCTGTCACACACACGGATTTGATGCAACATACAAACATGGAACTACAGTTCCAGCTACTTTAATGGATTACAGAGATGTGGCTATTGGAATGTTCCAGTTTTTACTACATACAACAACCAACAGTGAAGAAAAGAAGTAGAAAGAGGAAGAGTGGCCTGAGAGAAGCCATTTTTATCAGTTTTGTTGTGCAAAATGCTTACAAAAATAGTTTTAATGGAGTGAGGATTCGCCACGTTAAAGAATAATACACAGGCAGTAAAAATAATTATTTTGGTGTTGTATCAGATGTAAACCAAGTCCAATAACCACAGAGAAGAGCTGCAGTGACAGTACGATAATGGAGAACCCAGACCACGGCTTCTGCCGAGGAGAAACAGGCCTTAAAATAACTTAGAAGTTATTATGAAATGAAGTCGTTGGGGGTGAGGAATAAAACCATCACCTATTCCATTTCAGAAGGAGCCAGGATTTACTGGCAGGTGTGTTCTTTAGCCTGCAGTGCCATCGTCTGGCTATGGAAGCTATATCATCTCGGGGTGGGGAAATGCAGCCAGCTAAACTTTTAAATGCAAAAAAAGAACAAGCCTTCATACTATGCACATTTGTAAAAATACATGATACTGAGGGGAGTTCTAGTATCTACATGGAAAAGCATTGAATGCATAAATGAAAATACGATTCTCAGGTAAAGACAGAACATGAGAGCAGAACATTCAAATCAACTGACTAAAACTATGAATAAAAATGCCACGGAATCTAGAATCATGCTTCCCTTGT